>JAUZST010058245.1:0-50224 GCA_034779995.1 Parotocinclus haroldoi
TGTACTAGATTATCTAAGAGTCGACTCCCAGAATTGAGTCGATTCTGCACAGTGAAAAAGATATCAACTTACTGAGAAGTGATACATGATGATGTTAATTATATAATTGTTAATAATTCATAATAACTTTATTACAACATTATTGCTTTTTTATATTTTTTTTTGTCCGCGTTTTAGCTTTCTGTGTCGTTAATTGTTTAAAATCGACTCTGAATCGACTCTATAGGCATTGGGTTTGAAATCGACTCTATGAGTTCCTAACTCAAAAAAGCGTCCACAAGAGGGTGTGATTCACTTACTTATTCACTCTGCCTCAGAAGTGATTAAATAATTAGCTAACAGGTATCTAAATAACAATGAAAGCGCCAGATCAAGACGAAATTTTCAATTTAAGCGCGGCAAGAGAGGTAGGGTAATCGTTCATATCCCTGTATTACACGAGTTATAATAAAGCAAACTGGTGTTTTTTTCGTGATATATGGAAGAACACTTTAGCCATCTAGCTAGCAGGTGATGCATTGCTTTTAGTCACGAAGTAGAAATTTAATCAGCTTCCTTACATATCGATTATCAGACATGATGGAAATTTGAAATGAAAATAACTAGCCTTGCGCTGTGTGTTAATTGCATTTTTAAGTGACTAATGTCATTAAAATAACTAACGTGAAATCCTGAGCATAATATTTGAGTCAAATTAATCAAATTCAATGTAACATACCAGCATGAATTGGTATATAAAATACTTATAATTGTGGAATATGTTTGTAAGCTATTGTAGGTTATTGAGTTCAGCAAAATATTTCCCTCTTTTTTCTGTTGACGTTTATAGGTCATACACAAATCAAAAAGCAGAGGTCTCTGTTTCGTTCCGCTTCTCTAAATAGACTCAAATCAGTTTTTATTCACATGCTCTGATTTTGCAAAAACTGTTTGATCACTATTAGCATGGCTACCACCAGATTATTTATTGTCGTGCTCCTGGTGGCATGTTACGGGAAGAGAATCAAACTGCTCACAAAATTAGAAGATATTTCAAAATGACTACGAGGAGGATCCCATAAGAACTGCTGGCTAATCTGATCCTGTTCATACACCATCATCCCAGGACGACCCAGGAGCAATTTGGAGTTAAACAATTTTTTTTTTCCAGCATCATGGAACACCATGTCACAAGGAAAAAGTGATAACCAAGTGGCTCTGTGAACAAAACATTGAAACTTTGGGTCCGTGGCCAAGAAACTGTGGTCTGTGGGACTGTGGTCGCCTAGCGGTTAAGGTACTGGACTATATCCCAGGAGGTCCAGGGTTCAAAACCAACCTCTGCCAAGCTGCCACAATTGGGTCCTTGAGCAGGACCCTTAACCCACAACTGCTTGGATTGCTTTGCTGTTTGTAAGTTGTAAGTCTCTCTGGATAAGGGTGTCTGCCAAATGATGGAAATGTAAGAAACTCCATTCCTCCACTCCATTAACCTGTGGTTAATCCTCAAAAGAGAGTGGACAAACAGAAACCCACAAACTATGATCAACAAACCCTGCAAGAGTGGATTGCCATCATTTATGATTTTGCCCAGAAGCTGATCCAGTATGCCGAGACAAATCGAAGAAGTCTTAAGAAGAAAAAAAGAAGGAAAGTTTTGGCTTAAACTGGATGTATTTGTCTATAAAAACTTTTAATAACTTTTAGCTTTAAAAATTCTAAACTAAGCTTTTGTCCAAGACTGTACAACTATAGTCGTAGAGCTATTCACATTTACAGGTCGTGTTATTTTGTTTTGTTCAATAAGACGTTTTGTATGACTTACACTGTCTGTCACTACAGAGACTGGATTACACTTATTACTGCTAACTACTCACCCCGGTATCCCGCATTACACCAGTAGGTGTCGCCCTACCACTACTATAAACGTAATGTAACCCTTAGATCGATGTCCAGTAGGATAATATAAGAGACAAAATGTAACAAGATTTAAGAGAATAAATAAGTAATGAAACAGACTTTCAGTAGAAGAACCAGCCACGCAGTTTAGGAAGCTTTTGCAGGTTTTTGATGCATCACTATATCCTTAACCCTCAAAGTACATGATGCCATTGTTTAATTCCTCCACTTTTGGAAAGAAAAGCAATAGCACATTCTAAAGCAGTTGTCTGGCTTTTTTAGGATTTGAGAGGAGACAGTTTTGTTCGTGTCCGAAAAAGGGATTTGGACCGACTGTGCACAGAGGTCATGCAGCTAAGAGAATTTCTGCCCATGGTCATTAATGGCGACTTTCTTGATGCTCTGCACAAAGCCCGCTCACTGGATACATGTAAGACAGACCTTATCTGTTAATAGTTATAGCTATCTAACAGCTATGGGATACATTTAGTCTGATCAAGGGCTAGACTGTTGCACGACAGAGTTTGTGGACCCTCTGATATCTGCATTAGTTCTGCGTTCATTCTGGTATTTGGGTGTTCAAGAGTTGAGGCACAAAAACTGATTTGATAAAAGCCTTTAGGTAGGCGGTGCTGGTTTATTTTTAGCTTTGTAACTAAACATGAACATTTCAAATTTAAATGTATGTGGACAGCTACAAGGAGCCAGCGAACAGCATCGCGGTAATGCAGGTTTGAAATGGCAGGAGACGGCACAAGCACCGGGGTGGCTTCCCTGGAAAGGAGAGGTCTAATCCTTACGATGTCATACAGGAGATATGTGCTTGATACTCAGTCTAGTTCTCTGTTCCTCAGTGAAGGAGCAGAGCCAACAGGAGCAGCAGCAGCTGAAGCAGGAGTGTTCGTGCCTCCATTCCCGCCTCGATACAGCACAGTCCGAGTGCCAGAGAGAGAGGGAGGTTAGGGAACTGGAAACAGAAAACAGTATTATCCATGCCAAGTAGATATAACAACTGAATAACGTTTGTTTACACCATTAAATGACAATTAAGGAGCCATTATATAATGTGGATGCCAGTAGTCTGAGAGCGCTAGTTAAAATGTTTGTCTATCTTTTGTGGAGTGGGATTAAGATAATGACCCAAAACACACCTCAAAGCTATGCAACGAGCACTTGAAAGCCAAAGATACTCATTATCGAGTACTGACTTTGATGGAGTTTTTGTACCTGACCTAAACCCCATCAGGCATTTATGGGGGCACTTGAGGTCAGAGAAAACCAAGCTTTCATCAGCATCAAAGATGCTAGGAGACGCTTTTTGGTGCATCCTGTTGGTATAATGTTGGATCTTTATTTGATAAAATATGATTGAATATAATATAAATGTTTATATTATATAATTTATTCTATCGTTTAATATTTCTATCATATAAATATTTATTTTATAAATATTTGAGATTTTCCACATATTTGTGGCGTCCAAGTTCAGCTCGAGTGCACACTGTTATTACAACAAATGGGGAAACCTACCAAATACGAAAACAATTATTCATGATTTGAATTCAAAGACTAGCCATTGAGATACATTTGGGGTTTCCCATCCCATTCGCAGGTCTTTGCAAATTTTGAAAGTGCACAACGAACAACCTGACTGGAAAAAAGTCAAACTGAATGAATGGCAGCCAAAGTAAGGCACAAACGCAACAAATTTCACCCCTAATAGATTGTAACCTGGAGAAAATTGCACAATAGAGCTTTGGCATGTACTGTGTGTATACTTGTTTGAACTGTAGAATATCTATTCAAACTTTGTGATAGTGCAGTGCATGAGATTCATTTTCATGGTTAGTGTTACCATTTGGATTGTCTTATCCATGAACTTCATTTCATTTAGCTTTGATTACACTCTTCTGTCCTGGACTGTGTTTCTCCAGGAAAAGTTGGTTTTAAGGGAGAAGTTATGGGAGAGTCGTGAACAGCTGCAGCAGCAGGCCGAGTTCTGTACAGGGCTTGGTGCTGCCACCTGCACTCTCCTGTGGAGCGCCTCCCGCAGGGAAGAGACTGTAAGGGACATACTGGCCGATGTGAGTCAGCTTAATGGAGGAGTATTGCGTGCATAAGTGACTGGGTTCAGACTTCCAGGTGACATTTAGTGTATTGGATTGAGGACCAGATTCCACATTATATCCAGGGAACTACAGAGGTGAGGTACGGCCACACACAAAGGGGTAGCAGATATGGGCAACAACATACAAAGGGAGCATGAACAAAGGCTTAATACTAAGCCAGTCAAAGTTCAGAGTTCTACTAAGGCTTCTGGGATAGACTTCAGATCCACCGTGGAGAGCCAGCACTGCAGTGACACTGATGTGAGAATGATCCACCACCCAAATAGTACCTGATCTGTGGTGGTTCTGTGGGGGGTCCTGACCATTAGAGAACCAAGTAAAGGGGACTAACAAAGTGTGAAAATTAAGTCACAGATGTACCCATGAAAAAATGAATTACTGTGAGCTTGAGAGAGGATGGCATTATTCAGTACTTTGAACCATGGCTTATGTGTGTGTCCTTCTCTTTAATTTATGGACGTATGGCTGTAAAAAGGGGAAACTGGAACCATTCCTAAGCGTGGCAGGACAAATCTTGGAGAGTTTTGTCAAATCTTTGGATGAAGAAGAAAAACCCCAACAGCAGAACTACAGTTCCACCGAGCACCAGTTTGTCCTGGCACTGGCTGGTGTCATCACGAGTAAGAGCTAATATTCATAGTTTATTTGGTTTTATCCAGTTTTACTACTGGGCATCTCAGGTTGTGCATTGATTCATTTGCAGATTTAGCGGCAGTGTCGCGCGGGAGGGATTTCATTTCAAGCTCTTCTCACATCCTGTTGGACACTCTGATTCAGCTGCTCGGGCTCATGAAGCCTGGAGTCTTTCCAAAACTTAAAGTGTGGGTTGCAACTGACAAAATTCACACATGAATACAACTGTTAATTTAGTTGACGAGTGATTTTCGTCGTAGTTCTCGTAGACAAATATTGTATCTTTTTAATATATTATTATATTGTGGTGCCTCGAAAGTTTGTGAACCCTTTAGAATCTTCTGTGTTTCTGCATAAATATGACGGAAAACATCATCAGATTTTCACACAAGTCCTAAAAGTAGATAAAGAGAACCCAGTTAAACAAATGGTCCAATATTGCATATTTGTGTGCGAACCTCTAGGATTAGCAGTTAATGTGAAGGTGAAATCGAGTCAGGTGTTTTTTTAATCAATGGGATGACAATCAGGTGTGAGTGGGCAGCCTTTTGTGAAAGTATATGACGGCACGAACTAAGGAGATTTCTGAGGACCTCGGAAATGGAGTTGTTGATGCTCATCAGGCTGGAAAGAGGTTGCAAAACCATCTATAAAGAGTTTGGATGCTGAATGAACAGCGTTATGTTTGGAGAAAGGAAAACCTGCATAAGAACCGTATCCCATCTGTGAAACATGGTGGTGGTAGTATCATGGTTTGGGCCTTTTTTGCGGCATCTGGCTCAAGACGGCTTGCCATCATGGATGGAACAATAAATTCTGAATTATATCAGATAATTATAAAGGAAAATATCAGGATATCTGCCCATGAACTGAATCCCAAGAGAAGCTGGGTCATGCAGCAAGATAACGACTCTTAAGCACACAAGTCGTTCTACCAAAGAATACTGCTAAAGTATACTAAAGTTTAGTGATGTCAGTGAGTCACAGGTTTCATGCAGGTTTTGCAAACAAAGGATTTGCAACTAAACATGAAGTTCTATGAAGTTTAATCTATTTTAAGTTTATTTGTTACAATATTATTCCTCATAAGAAAAAATAGAGGGTTCAGACTACATTTTCTGAACTGTATCAGATGCAGATGTAAATACCTGGAAATAAAAGCTGAAATATTGATATTTTGTCAAATCCAAGTGTTTTCAGTCTACAGCAAAAAAAAGAAAGACTTGGCCTCACTCTTCTAATACTTTTGGAGGGGGTAGATTTCCGGATAACACCGATGGGTCCATGTAACTGTAGAACAGTGCCTTTGTGCACAAACTATCGATGTTTATCAGTCTGTTGCTTTTTATTTGTTACAGACAGATTTGGATGGTGTGTTTGTGTTTGTGTGTACAGGTTGATGCTGATGGCTTTATACAATATAAGTATTGGCGTGGCAGGGTTAACGTATATCAGCGAGAGTCCTGCAG
The DNA here is from genome assembly GCA_034779995.1 of Parotocinclus haroldoi. Classification (NCBI taxonomy): domain Eukaryota; kingdom Metazoa; phylum Chordata; class Actinopteri; order Siluriformes; family Loricariidae; genus Parotocinclus; species Parotocinclus haroldoi. Next base: position 6,110 of record JAUZST010058245.1, read on the forward strand.
TCCTTTCTCTTATATACAGCCTGCTTGAAGGTGTGCCTGAATTTGCATCTATGCATCCATGTCTATGTGCAACTGACAAGTGCTGGCATTATCCCCATTCCTCAGTTCGGAATAATTTGTGTACATTTTATTTCCAGCACTTAGCAGACGCTCTGGATAAGAGCGACTTACAATTAATACAGTCTTACATTTTTTTAAGCAATTGTGGGTTAAGGGTCTTGCTCAAGGACCCAATTGTGGCAGCTTGGCAAAGGCGGGATTTGAACCCTGGACCTTCTGGTCCAGAGTCCAGTACCTTAACTGCTAGGCTACCACAAGCTCAAAAGAACAATTTTCTTTGTCTAATGAGTTATCGATATGATGCGACGTATTAAGACTCAGATGGTACATCGTAACTTTGCCGTAATTAAAACGTTTTTCATTTCAGTGCACTTTGTGGAATACATCGCAATATGCATCTTATTTCAATGTATCGTGATGCATATTGTATTTATTGTGTGCGCCTGAGGGCGAGGAGGCCTTTGTTTTTTTTTAGGGCAACAGAGGTGGCTCTGGACTCTAACCCAAAGTTACAATCTGGACAGGGCCGGGCAGGGCACCATCTGACCTTAATGTTCAAGCCCAGAACCTAATGCATTGCTGATTCCAGAATCTAAGTTCTTCCACAGAGTCTTATGCCCCCGCAGGTCCGAAATCCTCCTTCATTTCTCAATTCTAGCCAATCACAGAGTAGGGAAGGGGTCACTGTCATGGTGTCTGGGATTATTCTCCCTCAGAAGGTTATTTGTGTTCCTGCAAAATGTTCAATCCATCCTGAATTCAGCTCCTAAGTTAACATGTCCACTTACATTTGGATGCTCTGCACATATATATATTGCTTATTCTAGTTTATTTTACTCTGTGCCTGTCTCTATGAATGCATCTCTTTTATTTTATGTTAAAAACGAGGCGTGTAGAGACTGAGCCCCGATCCAAAGGTATCAGAAACATTCAGCGTGTTGTCAGGCATAAAAAAAGGAAAGCAGATCTGGAAATGATAAATTGATAAATGAATAAACAGGTTTGGTTGCGAGCCCAAACACAGCCCAAGAGCATATTTTAAATGGGACATTAAGAGACCACACACAAACAAGTCAATACCCAGTGTCGGTGTTTCCCCACTGCAGGAAGAGCTCAAATGTTTTTCCTCTGCATTTCTGAATTCTGCATTTTATTTTCTTTAAAAAACAACAAAGGAACCCAAAAGAGTTTGAGCGATTTGTGTACATAAACATTTGCAATAACTTATCATGCATCTCCTACATCAAATGTCCTGCTCAGTCCTGTGAGTTTTCTTTTTTTAGCAGTAAATAATATATAATACATCTATTAATAATAACTTTCAGGATAAAACCTAGTAAATCATTGGCATTAGGGGTGTAACGATACACTGTGCTCACGATTCGATTTGATCTACAATACTGAGTTCGTGATTCAGTTTTCTCATGATTATTGATTTTACTTGTATACATTTTGTAGGACTTTTTAGTAAAATGATTTGAGACCTTGTTATTGTGTTTGTAAAAGTGCCATACAAATATCTTTAAACATCCCAAATTGCTTCTGTTTCCATACCAATATATGAAGATATGCCGTATATGACGCATTAGCATATAAGGCTCTGTGGTGTTCAAACAAGGAAATGTACGTGATATAGCTGTGATTATATCGCGACTCTAACACGATGAATCGTTACACTCCTAATTAGGGTTGTGCCAATAAATCGATCCAGCAATATATGGCGATATTTATTTCCGTAATATATTACAGCGATTTTCAGCTCAAAATAACGATGTTATATCTTGAAAAATCAAAAACACATTTTGAAAGAGGTTTAAACTACAATCCTGTACGGTGTTTTGACTCGGTTTGTCTAATGAGTTATCGATGTGATGCCACGTATTAAGACTCAGATGGTACATCTTAACTTAGCCGTATTTGAATCCTTTTTCATTTCAGTGAACTTGAACTGGGGAATATCCCAATATATCACAATATGCATCTTATTGCAATGTATCGTGATGCATATTGTATCGTGACGTCCTTGACATGCAATACCTGCATGTTACAGTTATTTTGTATTCACCGTAGCACATTCTTTTAAAATAAATAGAATTATTTTGGGCTGCATTTTCTAACCCTCAAACTTCAGCACATCCAGCAACTGTTGCTAGGTTACTGACAAACAAAGCTGAGCGGCTCGGCTCTATAGTGTTACAGTGATACCACACCATGTGAGCAACACACAACGTAGTTATGTGATTCGGTTTTAGTTTAACAACTGGAAATAAAGCGTTATGTTAAAAACTTGGCAGGTGCTGGCTCTTGAGTCCAAACTACATTTACATTTTCCAGCATTTAGCAGACGCTCTTATCCAGAGCGACTTACAATTAATACAGTCTTACATTTTTTTTAAGCAATTGTGGGTTAAGGGTCTTGCTCAAGGACCCAACTGTGACAGAGGTGGGATTTGAACCCTGGACCTTCTGGTCCAGAGTCCAGTACCTTAACCGCTAGGCTACCACAGGCCTACAGACTTTACTACTTATGGTAAAGTCAAAATCCAAGGCACGTGGCTTGATTAAACATCTTTGATATCACGAGGGCTTTCCCGCAATGTCCCAAATCAACACCCTTTTAGCCTCTATTAAAAAGAAGGCTCAAAGAGGGGCTGGATCAAAAAGACGTTCATCTGTAACTTTAAAGCTCCGGAAATAACTCAGAAAACATGATGTTATTACCCATAATTACTTATTTATAATAATTGTACTAATATTATCCTGAACATCTCCCAGTACAGTAACTATTTCTGCATCCCACATCGATCTTGATAAAGCTTTACCTCCAGAGAAACAATTTTTTTCTTCTCCACCTCATTGGGTCATTTTAGCTCCTGGAGCTTCTCCTTCTGTCTTCTCCCTCTCTTTATTATAAATTATTTATCTATAAGTGTGCAAGTTTGTTCGAGAGCGAGAGCAAGTGTAGAGCTGAGATTCTTAAAAGAATATTAAGAGAACACACACAAAGAGAAAGACAGCGGAGAAACAGAGAGCGAGCCAAATAAAATGCCAGCGGTTATTTATTTAGACGCTGCCCCGTATACATTTTTAATGAAATGGGAGACGACATTACAAGAGCTCGGTGTGTAGCTGCACATCTCCAGCCTGCATCTCAAAGTCGTTTGACTCGAGGAAAACCATCGAGCTCGTTACGGGGACGCGCTCGCGCTCGCAGCCAGAAAACGTATTTATGGGAATGAAGCCAGGACAACGGTGCAATAGACAAGCTGTCAGACTCAGGGAGGCGTTAATTTGATCCCACGGCTCAATCGGACTCTGAGCAGGGACTGGGCGTTTATTACAGCTGCTACCGAGCGAGGACGCCAGAGGAAGCTAACCTAGCGGTGAAATAGAGCTTTAAAGGCTTGTGTGATCTACTGCTCCTGGCTAAAATAAAACCCTGAACTGAGGAGAATAAAAACTTAAAGGAGAGTAAATCTTACCATAAGGCCACAGCCGGAGCGCTAGCTATGCTTAGACGCTGTGATTCCAGGCTCCAGGAAGTGGAAATGGGTCATACACGTTATCATTCGCTTTTATCCTCAGTGACGGGCGGGATCAGACTAACCAGATCGAGCTGAAGATTCCGGACCTTCTGATGTTGTAGAATTCACTATTGTTATGGTTTATGGCCTGGCTGCTACCTGTGTAGAGTTTGCATGTTCTCCCCGTATCTGATCTGGTTTATCCAGTTCCTCCAACCTTTCAAACCCCGTTGACGAAATATTTTAATCTGGCATAAAAAAAAAATATAGTATTACGTAAAGCTGAGGAGCAATTTACCAATAATTGTTTAATATGCAGACAATAAACACAATTATATTAATTGATATGCTTTAATTTATTGGAAATAAAGGTTGTGATTTATAAGATCTATTAATCTACCAACAGAAGAAAATCAGAGCGAGATCCCGGTGTTGGAATGAAAAGTACAGGATCCTGTTATAATTTAAATGAGATGATCTGAAGCTCTTAATGTGAATGTTGTGTGAGTGAGAAATGTTAAAGTTGGAGTTGGAGATCATGAGCAGCTTGGTCAGGTTTAAGAGCTGGACCTAACAGATCGATGAATGAAGCTCCGATCAGCCGTGGATGGTGTTTAATAAAAGACGGCGAGTTTAACGCCAGCAAACGACGTGCTGAAGAAAATCAGAAAGAACGAAGCTGATGGAAGCGACGAAGCTGCTGATGCTGTATAACTCTCCCGTAATATTTCTGACTGATCCCTAAAATAAAAACCAGCTAGAAGCTCATTCACTTCATTTTTATTGATGGGACTAAAACTGATCTTCAGTGTCGTTGCTCTTTAGTCGATCTGTGAATCCAGTAAGAGCCCAGGATGTTTCATTTACTCACTTGGTTTAACTCAACAAATCCAAATTCTCATTTATAATTAAGACTGATGAACCTCGACTCATTAGAAGGATCATACTCCTTGTTAAGGGCTTTATCGAATTACTTTAAATCCAAACAAATATATATATTTTTAAAGAATTTATTTTACTTGTATAATCAAAAACGCTGTTTTTCTTGTGGCTGGCACCGTTGCTATGGTTACCTGTGTATGTAGCCAGTTCAATTGAATATATGCATAGATTTTAATGATATATTATTTGTTTATGCTGTATAGTTTTGGTTATGCTCTTTACTCTGTACTCTTAAAATACCCTTAGCCACTTTAGTGAAAGTTCAGCCCATCTGACTATGAACATTATTTACACTATTTATTTGATTTTAAAAGTTGATGACTTTGATCAAATCAGCATTATACACAAGCTATATCATCTTACAGAAACGTAGAAGCAGCTTGTATTTGGTCTCTTCTTTTCTTGCCAGGTGCTTAGTTCGCTTTTTTACAAATTATTTGCTTCGCCTGCTCCTCAGTCATGTTGTGCTTTAAAGCAGATGTATGTTATAAGCATGAAAACCTCATTTATTCACTTCGCTCGTCTCTGACAAAGCATGGAAAAGAATCACAGAGTGGAAAGAAATTCCTTCAGCATCTCCAAAAGTGTCGATATTTCTAAAAAGCAGCACTCGATTAGATTCGTTTTTTCATATGACGGGATTAGCTTTATATATTTTTTTTCTCTTTCACACACAAAGCCTCTTCTCATTAGGCTCAGGTGGCTGCGTTTCAGTTTAAGAAAGGGAGGGTCTGTGCTCCGACTGAGCGGCCCAATCCCTTTAACCTCAAGAACCACCAGGCAGCATGAAAACTCAAACCAGATCATGGCCCTGACAAGTCGTCACGCTTATAATATGGAACTAAGGCCTTTAAAGAACCAAACCACTTGTCTTTTCCAATGTTTCATCTGTTTTCTTTTTTTATCAGCCTGTCAGCAAATAAATAATTTTTTATTATATACTTCATTTTATTATGACTGCAACTTAACTATTTAAATAGAAATCTAGGCCACCCAAGGAGGTCGTGTTCCTTTTTGAGTCTTGGTTCTCCCAAGGTTGCTTTCTGCTTTATTCAGGGAGTTTTCCCTTGCCACTGTTGCCCTAGGCTTGCTCAATTTGGGACTGGCCTTTTAAAATAATATTATATTGTAAAGCTGCTTTAAGACAATGCTCCATTGTAGGAACTATGTAAAAAATGTGACTTTGAATAAAATGTTTAACACGAATAACACAGAGGAACTGCTTAATAGAACATAATGGTAAGAAAAGTTAAAGCTGCTCACGATTTCAGCCATTAAAGAACATTTGCATTCAATTAAAGAGAAGCTACAGCAAAGCAACGAGAGAAAACGTGGAACCAGGATTGAGGTTGGATAAATCCAGCAGTCACGAGATCACAGTTTATGATAAATCAAATATAATAAAATTATCGGATAAAAATATTTAATTAATAAATACATTTCAATTAATAAAATTAATTGCATACATTTTTTCTTACTCATTATTATTACAAAATTATTCACTTACAAAAATTATTATTATTAACAATAATAATAATAATATAATACAATTATATATAATAATAATAATTATAATAATTAAAACAAATTGAAATATACATCAAATAAATTATTTTTCTTTTAATCATAAATAAACAGCTTTAAGCGATAAATATCCAGAACCTAGATTCCTAGCGGACATGTTTTTATTTTTATTTTTGTTAATGCTAGATACTCTTGTACCAAACTAACAAAAAAAAGCTAAAGCAAACCCAGACAAAGTAATCTGACAGAGTGAGAGTGAACAGCCCGTCCTAAAGTGTAATGAGGTGTAATGAGACGTGAAACGATGCTGAATTGTGGACAGATGTTTGAAGATGGAATTTTATTCATGATTACATTCACACAATCACTGATAAGTGAAGCGAACAGCAAGGAAAAAAAAACTATTTAAAAGGTTTAGATGAGGAATGTAAGAAACATCAGTGTCATAACTGCACATGATTAATCTGCTGCTGGATTATTATTATTCAATGATCAACTGAAATAATGAAACCACTTAAGCCTGGTGCACCTGACAGTTCTGTAGCTAAATAGCTTTATATACAGTAGGGGGCGCTGCAATGTGTGTTATGACACGAAAAAAACAATAATGTTAATATAATAATATAGACTAGATCTGAAGGAACTAGACCAGGGTGAAATGAAATTAGGAACTAGCCTGTTGACCTCATTTGGGTTTGTGTTCTCAGTACTTTTGGCCACATGTGGATGTGTGTCCGAATACTTTTGGCAAAATGTTGGTTTGTGTCTTAATACTGGTACTTTTGGCTGCATGTGGGTTTGTGTCCCAATACTTTTGGCAGCATGTTGGTTTGTGTCCCAATACTTTTGTCTGCATGTTGGTTTGTGTCCCAATACTTTTGGTCACATGTAAGTTAGTGTCGTACTTTCCTGCTCGTGACCCAGTTTTAATTCCTTTTTGTGTTTGGTGACATCAGTCCAGTGCCTGTGGTTAATCTGGTCCTGTATTAGATCTGAGACAGTCACAATCAGATTAATTACAGATTCATTCTCTTATGTTATTATTTCTGCTCAGTGGCTCAGTCCTGTCTGTGTAGCCTCCCGTCACAGCCTAATGTCAGATAATCTGATTTTATCATGATGGGATTGTGGTAGATCAGTTTGAGTTTTAATTGTTCGTACGGCGTTGTGCTACACCCTGTTAGGACCCGGCCGTCGCCTGCGGGCGGATCAAGTGGCATTTAAAAATTCAGCTGGAAACCTATCTAATAAATCAGATGAGGCAGGAGGACGGAGACGTATAAATCAATTTCTATTCCATTAGAGCGAAGCCGCAGCTCCTGTAGCACAGAGGGCTGAGAGAATTTCAACGAAACGGCCCAAATTTCTGCACAACTCTGTCATTTCTGTAGAAACGGATAAAGGGAACAATTTGTACCAACAAGATGGCCTGAAACATTTCATCAATAATTTGTTTTAAAGTACAATTTCACTTTTCCTAACCTTAACATTATTATTGTAAGAACACACTTCACCTTTTATTTCTGCTTTTCCTTTTGCAGTTTATGTTACTTATTTATAATGGGTTTATAATAGAGTTTTATAACCATTTATTTATTATGGTTTTTTATTTATTCTGTACAGTGCTGGTTCTCAGATGGCTGTAGCTCAGAGACTGCAATTATCCCTTATTTTATCCTATTTATTTTATTATATTATTTACATCTAGTAGAGAATCTTTAAAAACTGGAATACATGATAAACTACCATTCAGCTTATGATAATAATAATAATAATAATAATAATAATAATAATTGTTATAATAATAATAATAATAATTATTATAATTATTATTATTATTATAATTATTATTATAATAATTATTATTATTACTATTATTATCATGATTAAAATAATAATAATTTATTATGAGAGAAATTTCACTTGTTACAGTTGCACACCTTTATACAAAGAATAAACTTTAGGATATTATTATTATTAACAACATCAACAAATACTACAACAATAATAATATGATATTATTTATATTATTTACATCTAGTACATTACTATTATTATTATCATTAATGACATCTAGTACATAATAATAATAATAATAATAATAATAATAATAATAATAATTGTTATAATAATAATAATAGTAATAATAATAATAATAATAATAATATCCTAAAGTTTATTCTTTGTATAAAGGGTTGCAACTGTAACAAGTGAAATTTTTCTCACAATAAATTATTTCTCATAATAATAATAATAATAATAATAATAAGAAGAAGAAGAAGAAGAAGAAATATGACTGGCCATAACCATTCGCAACACTCAGATAAATTGCACAATTTATAACAAATCTTGAATACAATAAATATAATAAGCGCACAAAGCACGGTGGGGTAGCACCGCTGCCTCACAACAAGAAGGTTCCGGATTCAATCTATGTGGAGTCTGCCTGTCCTCCCTGTGTCAGTGTGGGTTTACTCCAGGTACTCCGGTTTAATCCCATAGTCCAAAGACGTGTTTTGGGTAAATTGGTGTCTCTAAAGTGGCCCTCACTGTGTGACTGTGTGCCTGACTGTGTGTGTGTGCCTCACGATGTATTGGCGTCCCTTCTGCGGTTGTCCCTGCCCATGCGCCCAGAGTTGCTGGGTGGGCACCGGCTGGCCCGCGACCCTGTGTTGATTAAGCGGAAGGTAATGGATGGATGGATGAATGAATGAGTATGCAAAGCAAACACATTTCAAATTAATTTGAAAGGATCTGCTCTCACAAAAGAGACACAAAGTCAGTCTAAAGCAATCCTATCTGAAATATGGGTGTAAGGAACGTTAGACCTGCCAATGCACCGTATAAAATCCATTTGAACATTCGGACGTTAATGTCGGTCTTATCACAACCATACACAACTGTCGTGTTCATAAAAGAAATGTGTTTATTATTTTTTACGCATTTGTAACAGGGCCAGTATTTTTGGTGGGTTTCAAACAGGAATCATTGAAAGCTGTTCAGGCATGGAGAGAACATGCAAAACTCATACAGCCAGTGTCCACTCTGAGACTTTACATGAAAGCAAGCATCAGATTTCATCACGAAGGTAACAGAGACAGCACTAAGTACCAAACTATAGAAATGAAAGAAAGCGAGGCTAAAATGAATTTTAATGGACATGCTGACATGAGGAAGGTTGTTGAGAGTAAGATGGTGCATTAATTAGCTATTTATCATCCTCTTATTGATGTGTAAGATCCTTATAAGTCTTACAAAAATGTGACTCACCAAACGTTGAAAGCATGTCAGACTTGAGCCTCGACGTTAAGAGTTAACTTTTGCTACATCCTTCATCCTCCTGTGAATAGATCTCGTTCCTCTGAATTGGCTCGAGGATTAAGACACAGATTTACCTGAGCAAATGTATAAATTATTGATAGTCATGGGAGGAGACGCCTCGACCTTCAGTGCTGCTAAAATTGGGTTTTGAGGACCCACATGTTTCTGCTCCTGACAAAAGAGGGTCAGTGGAACCAGAATAAAGTAATTAGCAGAATCCATGCCTTTGTGAAGGACGTTTCCTCGGCGCTGCAGGTCAGACGCTCACCGGTCTGTAACCGACGACTCACGGTATTTATTAAGCGCTCTGTTTATCTTATTACAGGGTTTAAACGTGCCTGATCCCAAACGTACAAACCTGAGAGGACTTGCATCCTGCTTCTGATTTATTTTTAATGCTGTCAATCTCAACCCTGTCTGTCTCCGATCGACCGATCGACCCCCTGCAGGAGTCTCTTCAGGGTCTGAAAAAAACAATCCGAATCAATCAGGCCTGGAGCTCAGGGATCAGGACCAGCTTTAGAATCCAGTTCTGAAAAATTATAAAGAGGAGGAAAATGTTTAATCTGTCATCTCAGCGCCTGATTGGATTCTGTCTTTATCTGCATTAAAGTCTGGTTTATTCGGAATTCAGACGGGACCGTAGTAGTGTATCTCTGAACCGGACCTTTATGTATGACCTTCTATTGAGTAACTCAAATAGCCACTCGTTACAACTGAGGCCTGCAAATGAGCATCTCTGAACAAACAAGACGTCCAACCTTGAAGCGGATAAACTACAGCATCAGAAGATCACACCGAGCTTAAGACCACAGGCTTCAATTCACACGGATAACCAAAGCTGGAGAGGAGAAGGTCGTAAAAACGTCGCTCTGCTCTGATGAGTCTTGCCATCTGAAGCGACATTCGGACGGTCGAGTCAGAATGAAAGCGTGGATCCGTCCTGCCTATGAGGCGGAAGAGGATTCAAACAGAAACTGTAAAAGCTTCTGGATTGCTCCAAAGAAATGTTTTGGTTTTTGTGTTAATCACGAAATAAAGTTTGTTCTTAACACACTTAACTCCGCCGTTTAATATTTAACGTATCTAAGGCAACTTTGAAAGCCGAAATGAAGTTGAGCAATTAGCAACTCCCTCTCTCAGCTCATCAGCATTTTTAACTAATGAGTAATCGGAGTCGATACCTCATTAGCTTTACCAGGTGGGTTAAACCTAGGAAACGCTGGCATCATTATGGTGAAGCATGGGGGTAATCAGAACAAAATCAGCTGCACAAAGCGCGGACAGATGAGCGACTCTGAGGAATCGTTCCAGCGCCGCGTCGTCCGATTCATTAACGGCCGGGTCAAGTGAGGAAACCCGAAATCAATCATGCCGTCTTCTAAAGCCGCTTCCCTTATCTGTGATGGATGGATTTTGTTCTCTGAATGCTCATAAATACATTACCAAGTCTAATCACCACAGATCCTGTGCTTATTAGTCAGGAAGGCGAGTGACAGACGCTGAGGCCGATTCTCCAGCTTTATTATTCTGCTTTAAACACGACCGAATCGTTACGGCTTCTCCGCTTTGTGTTCGCCAACATCACTTTGTCGGGCTTCATTTTTTCCGCCGCCACGTATCGATTTTCTTTCGCCTTTCGTCTAGAGTTGGGAGGTTTGATATCCTTTAAGGCCGGTATTAGCGAGAGGACAGAGGCTGTGAAGGCAAATTGGCTTGGATTACTCACAATCGATCGTCAGTAATCTCTCACAGTACAAAAGGTCCGAAGACCAAGCTACAGTATTTCAGCCACGCCCATTATTACCTTACAGCACTACAACCGTGACCCCGATCACTGAGATGGTATCCCAACCAGGGCACATCTAGACCTAGACAGTGTGTTCTCTGGGGATAAGAGCTAGTGGCATCACCTGATCAGAAGCAGGAAGGAAAAAAAATGAAGGAATAAATTATTCAATAAAAGTTTTAAAAGCAAACTGTTAAAAGTGTTAATAATTTATAATAATAATAATAATAATAATAATAATAATAATAATAATAATGATTATATTTATAAAACATATTTATGTTTCTATATTTGTACCAAATACCAAAATGAATATAGCAAACAAATAATGTTTATAATATAATTATTTATTAATATAATGCATTTTATTATGTCCTAATAAGAAAATCTATAAAATATAACATATATAATATATTATTTTTATCGTTCCTATTATTATCATTTCTATTGTTATTATTATTAATATTATTATTATTATAAAGATAATAATGATAATAATATTATCTTTAATGTTATCATTATTATTATTATATTTATTTTAAAAATATTTATTGTTCTATAGTTGTTACTAAACACCAAAATAATGTAGTATATAATATATAATAAAGCTGTATTCAGGTATTAAAAGGAAAATATATAATACATAACAATGGTTCTTTTTTTTCTTCTTCTTCTTTTTTTTCTTCTTATTCTTACTATTATTATTATTATTATTATTATTATTATTATTACTACTACAATTGGCTTGGCAGTTCTTTGATTCCAGCAAGTTTCCAAAATCTGTTGAATATCAGAACCTCATAGCAGCAGCTCCATGGCTCGAGGGTTTAATTGAGCCAAACTGAACTGAAGGCAGGTTAACTTAAGTCTAAGAGTCACTGCTGCATTTCACTTTCCAAACGCCCAATCTGCTGCTATCTCCCAGGCTCGTTCTTCATAAATCATTTCTAATATCTCATTTTTGTTTGCAGACCTAATTCCCTCTAAGCTCGTTGTAGCAGCTACGGTTTAATTTTCATCCGAGACTGGGCCGGAATAAACATGGATTGGCGGCGGCTGGTGAATGGTGGGTCCTCACACTGGATTAACCTGGTGTCGTCTGGCGTACCGGGTATTTATTAGGAGGGAGAAGATAGAAAATAGAAAATAGAAATCTGCACAAACGTATCTCATCGAGAGAGCACAGGACTCTGGGTAATTCCAGGGGTCACAGAGGCAGGTCGGCTTTTCTGTAGAGACGATGAGCAGGTGTGCTGCTTTAGCACAAGTCATTCATAAGGTCGAGATTTTAGAGATCATATTCATTCATATTCACAAACTGGCACAGACATGCAGGCGTGTGTCTGACTTGTGAATGGTCAGCAGACAATTGTTATTTGTTTATAAATCCAGACAGCAGTATGTGTCCGTAATATATATTGTTTAATATAACATGTTCACATACCTGGTGCGATACATGGACAAAAGTATTGGGACGCACTTCTTAATCATTACATCATTACTTTCTTTTGGTCCTACTGTAAAGTTAGGGATAAGGCTATGGGGACCTTTTAAACAAAGCAAGGTCCATAAAGGCATGTTGGAGTGAGTTTGGTTTGGAAGAACTAGACTGACCCACACAGAGCTCTGACCTCAAGCCCATAAAGCACATTTGGGAAAAACTCCTGTAGAAAGGAGATTATGAGCCAGGAACTCTTCAACATTAGCTCGTCTAGAATAATCCCCACAGACACAGTCCAAAACCTTAAGGAAGCCTACCAGAAGCTTGAAAGCTCAGATAGAAGCAACGGATTTAGAACAGGAGGTCATAAAAGCTCCAGAATTTTAGTGTGAGGCCACGCCCTTTGCTTTTATCTCTATAGCAGATATTTTTGGGTCAAGAAAATATAATTATTAGAGGTAAGAAGGCTGATAAAAGATAGTCAAGCAATGTAGATAACTAAATAAACAGCCACCGTTATCCCACAACACTAAGAGTCTATTTCATTTGATCATTATAACAGGAAACCAGACACAGGACGTCGAACTGCCAAACACAGAAAACAGAAAACAGAAAATGATGATGACACCCAACAAAGGACTGAAACAATGAGCTATAATTAAACCAATTATACAACTGGCTGTGGAAAGCAAAAAGGGTAGAAAAGATCTGTCTGTCTATCATTTTGACCCTTTTTGCTTTCCAGGGCAAAAGGAGGCCAGGAATCATGAACCATGCACTAAGTGGCCAAAACGCTGACACTTTTATTCTTAAAAATGCTCATACAAGGTGCTTTATTTTATGTAAACTTTTAATTTATTAAACCAGCACGTTCCCATATGTAGATTCAACGTAATACTCTGTTTTTTTAAGATTCAGAATAAACTGGTGTAATTGGTTAAGATCTTAAAATGTATTTCCTTCATTTATAAGCTTTAGCAACCACTTGGGATCTGGGATCCCATAGCAACACCATAGCAACCACCTTTATAAAATACCAACACCAGATAGAGGACCACTATGCAAGCAGGTTGGGTCCCTTTTGAAGTCTTGGTCCTCCCAAGGTTTCTTCCTTACATTAAGAGAGTTTTTCCTTTCCACTGTCACCCTAGGTCTGCTCAATTTGGGATTGGCCTTTTAAGATAATATAACGCTGTAAAGCTACATTGAGACAATGCTCCATTATAAAAATAGCTATATAAAGAAATCTGACTCTGATTCCATGGTAACACCTTCCTTCAGGAAATGCACTTTTCTAGTTTAAATATATATTTCATCTTTGCTTATCCTGTGCAACAACAAGAACATGCACAGATTCAATTTGCTATTTGCACCATGTCCCCAAATTCTCGGGCGGTGTATGACTTTACGTTATGAGGTCTCTTGAGTAAAAAGTTTCCTTTCTGGACTTCAGTTCTCTCTTGGTGGTGAACATTAACATTAGCCAGTTTGAGAGACCTTTACTTGTTTAGAAGCTACCTTGTGTTCCTTTGTGACCTCTCGAACTGCTACATGTAAAAATCTGGTGGACTTTGTGGTCTTGGTTTATATGTAACTGAACTGCATATGAAGCTCAATAATATGATTGAGAAAATTCATATATAATTCTATTAGCTGTAAGAAAGAAGCTGATACCCTGGCCCTGTCTCTATTAATCCATGTTGAGGATGCACTTTAATCTTTAATCCGTACCACAGTCAGAATTAACCACACAGCACAAACGTTAAACAAAAGCAGGGTCTGTAATTTCTTCTACATTACACACAGAATTCTCAGCAGGTTCCACCCTGAACAAACTAACAACTAATCTTTACTTTCTTTCTTTATATATTTTTTTCCATCTAAATGCAAATTTCCATTAGGGAACAGGCGCACCGTAGAGCTTCTTAATGTCAGAGGTGAAGATTAAACCCAACGAGTCCGTCAGCGCAGAGTTCTTATGGAAATGTGAGTTTAAACAGAGTAAATATCAGGGTTCTTAAAGTCAATTAGCGGCACGTTCCAGGCTTGAGATTCAGACCGACACTGATCACAGCAGAGCCAGAACAAATGCTAACAATATTAATGTTAAACAAAGCCTACTTTAATGTGGATTTGGATGTCTGTGTGTTTTAAGTTTGATTTGTAATAATCACATACCCGTAGAAGTGATACATGGGGCACTAGCAGTTCAGAGATATGTGCAGGTGTGCAGGACTGTGTTTTCTCTTATAGCAAGGCTTCCAACTGGCATTAATCAGCAGGATAATGCTCACCCACACAGCATGGGTTTAACAGGAACGTCTTTGCCAGATTGGGACAAGTCCTTGACCTGCCAGGTTGCCAGATTTATTAATAATCAAGCATTTATGGGAGGAGTGTGGAGGATCTACAGACCTACAGCTGTAAGATCTTTGGGTAAATGTGCTACATGATACCATACAGAACCTGTATACCTCTGTAAAGAATCGTATCTTATCTTATATCCAGGTTAGAGGCGACCTAACAGGGTAACTAGAGCCTCCTTTTAATTATACAGTTTCCCCTAAATAAATATTTCCCTCTAATATTATAAATCACTTGGATAAATTTTCATTACATTCACACAGATAAAGATCAATTCGCTTCCAATAACTCATTTGTGGTGAGTTTTTTGTCAAGAATAAGTAAATAAGAAAATACACCCAAACTGAGTTAATCATCTGGACCATCCGGCTTCTAAGTGAGTCAGCGAAAGGTAATTAGGAAGTAGACGGATGGCTCCATGCTTCACTGATTCCTTGGCACACTGACCACATTCTGGCACAAGTCCAGGCCTTGTTAGACGTGACGACCGAAGACGGTTCCAAGACACAGTGGTGCACATGATCAGCGTGACTTACAACATGCGTTGGCTGGGAGGACTGCATGGTAAACAGTTGGTCTGGGCTGGATTAGTGTGATACCAAGGTTATTTACCTGACAGTCTCTTTCAGTGCTGGAACTGGGCACAGAGGATGGCAGGCCTCCTGAAGGTTTGGCAGCAGATTTAGGGCAGGAATCAGCAGTTCAGCTTGTTTCAGCCATGGAGGAGAAAAAGCAAGACGGCTCGGTTTTGTGCCAGGCACTTGGAAAGACATGGACTGTATTACCAAAAGTATGTAGACGCCTCTCTGTTATTTCACTGCTAACAGGTTTAAAAGGTTCACAAACACCAGGAATGATTCTCGATATTACACTTTCATCCCTCCTCTAACAACATCCACCTTGGTTGTTTGTTCAATCTGTTCTGTGGAGAAACTAAATCAAACTCTCATCTCTTTCCAGTTAAAAGGCCATGTGCCATTTATCCAAGATATTAGGAAGGGTTTGAATAACCAAGCAGAGTTCGGAAAAGTAAACGTAAGTGTGTGTTTGTGTCCAGCAATAGCAGGAGCAGGCCATAACCCTGACCAGCTCTGAGGGCACGCCTACACCTGCACAAGTGCCGGAACCCCAACAACTAAGCCAGATAAAGGTGTTTTTAACAAAATAAATAAATAATTATGTATAATAATAATAATAATAATAATAATAATAATAATAATAACATTAGTAAATAATGAATAATCATCATCAACATCATAATTCTTCAGTTAGTGATAAATATGTATTTTACTATTAAATATAATACAATTTATTTAGCACTGATATGGTAAAAATAGCAGAAGAATAACTAATTTGCTACAAAATACTAAAATTTGTATATCATGTATAATAAATAATAAATATTTATATCTGTATTAATTAATGCATTATAATATATAACATTATTTTATGAAAATATATTATTATTATTATTATTATTATTATTATTGCTGTTGTTGTTGTTGTTATTTATATGGCTTTTAAACATTAAACTGTATTTTAGTAACAATAATTTAAAATTATTTGAGTGTCCTTATCCCTCCAGACCTTAGGATGTGTCCCTGCTTAACTTCAAATAGTTTTAAATTGCTTTATAAAATAAAGCCATAAATAAATAAACTGAATAATGGTTAATGGCAAAAGTAATAATAATACTTTTTTTATAATACTTTACTTTTTTATCTATGTATCATTAATATTTTTAAATGTGGAATAGGTGATAAAGTTAAATATATTTGTACTAAATACCAAAATTACTATAGTATATAAGACAATACCAAATTAAACATTAAATCCAGTAAATATTTGACATATTAGTGTGTTGTTTTTATTATTATTATTATTATTATTATTATATTTTTCCACATTAAAATACTATTTAAGCATCTGTATTTCTCTAGACGCCCTACAGCCTCAGGATGTGCCCTGCTTAACTTACTGGAATTTAAGTTGGTTAAGGTTAAAATTGAAATAATAAATAAATAAATAAATAATGGTTGATGTTTAGTTTTTTTGGATGACTGGGGTTCGGTCATGTCCCCTGCCTAGATAAAGCCTGTTCGTGTTTGGATACAAACATTCCTCTGAGCTTGAGGTGCTCGGCTGATGGGGGAATCTCGACCTGCTTTTTGTCTCATTTTGCCACAGCTCTTGTCAAACATCTGAAGGGACACGTCCAATACTAATACAGGAAAAAAGGAATCAGGATGGAGAGGAACTAATGAAGCTGGAGGATAAAAGGCCTGAGGAGGGTGAGGGGGGATTAGAGCGGCCCTCCTCACCCCGGGAGTCTGACAGCGCTGTCAGCACAAATCTCTCATATTTGAGGCTAAAACACTCGAATTTAGAGAAGCTATCCAGAGCAGGTTAACCTGCTACCTCGTCTACATCATGTTCTCAACTAAAAAAATTTACCTTTTATTTATAAGGACATACATTTCAATACCATATTTAAATAAATGATAGTAAATAAATGTTTTCTTATTATTATTATTATTTATTTTGTTTATTGCATGTATTCCTGATGGTGGTAGTTGTTTATTATTATTATTATTATTATTATTATTATTATTATTATTATTATTAAAATTATTAATTCTCCAGTGTGATGTGATATCCGCTTTAGTAGTGGCAAAGTGACTTTTGGCATCTTTTTTTTGTAGTAAATGGAAATGTTAGGCAAAGATCTCTAGGTGGTAGTAGGGGGCTGGGGAGAAACTTGGGTTGGGGGACTAAGAGATATTACATACTGTACACGTTTTTGGTCCGATTAAGTGGAATTTTGGACCAAATAAGTGATATAACATTACATGTATATAATAGGATTTGATTCGGTACTTCAGGATAAGCAGCTGGTCCCATTAACCAGTGGTCCAATTAACAGGAATCAACTGTATATATATAAAATAAAAAAAAATATATATATATTTATTTATTTTATTTTTTTTCATTATTAATATTAAATGTCTATATGTATATAAAATTAAATGTCTTTATTTTTCATAATATTTTGCATATTAATAGTAATAAGGAGTCATTTCAGTTCTAGTTAGTTTATAAATTCATATAAATTGATTATTTTTTATTTAATGTCAGCATTGATGGTTTTATCCATGGGAAGAGGGTGACAACTGATCTCAAACACGCTTACACTGGAGCAATTTAGAGACACCAATTGACCCAACATATGGCTTTTGGAATGCGGGCGGTAATCGTGTGTTTGACTCTGTTTAAAAAAAAAAGAAAGAAAGAAAAGAAAATCCTCAAATATATGCATATAAACAGAGGACGTGATGATCATCAGTGACGATTCCCTTCCCAGTTTTTAATTCCTCACATTTGGTGTAGTCTGTTAATTTTTTACACCTGACAAGATGTTGTACTCATGGATATCAGGTGACTTTAGCCCAGGAGCAATGGGACCAAAATAAAAGTGTATTTACCATTTCTAATCTTCTATAAAAAATATGATTAATCTGACTTACTGAGACAGAATCCAAATCCAATCAAATAAGGATTAAGGTCTGGATCAACAACCCAGTGACCTGAACCTCCCTATGAGCTGCTCTTTCTTGTGGGTTCTTTCAGGTGATCTTAGTGGTTTTACATATTTAGATGACATACTACATAGCCAAAACTATGTAGACACTTCTTCTGAGAGATTCCAGCATTTTGCATCACACAGCATGCAGAAATACTTTAGAACTGAGGGTTTGGGCTGCACCTCTTGATGCTGCAGCTTAAATCTGATGGAAACCAAAATGGTAAAAGTTTTTCTAGCTCCAACTAAGATAAACCTTTACAGTGAACCTTACGATCATGATGCAGCGATCGATCTTCTTTAACACTGACCTTCAAAAATCTATTTGGCGTTAAACTTTGCATTTTCACAGAACGAGCTCTGGCTTTAGAGCGAAACAATCTGTAATCAGATGCATGGTGGTGCTTGTGGTAGAAGAGCTTCATTTACAAGCAGATGCAGATAGCCTGGAGAGTCCTTCATCTTGTTTATTGTGCGTACGCCCCGCATAACGGCGTGCTCGCGAAAATTGGAACGTCTAATCCGCATTACGCATTTGCGTAATAAACAGCTTAATGATGGCACAGATGAAACTGAAGGGTTCAGTAAGGCCAAGCCATGCGATGATAGGCTCGATAATTCCTGAACTGCTCCGTAACCCTCTGCTGGGAACATGGGCTACATCTCTAAAGAGATTACATTCAGTAAGCGCACATCAGACGAAAAATGTTCATCCTCACTTAATCTGATGGTGCATGAACGTCCAGGCTAAAGCTAGAACTAAATCTTCTATCATAAAGCTGTACTGGAGACAGGAAACATGTCCAGGTTTATAAGCAGCTGAACTGTGGTGATATCTAAAAATTAAATGCATTTGTTTTCTTTGCTTTTGTTCAACGCAGTGAAAAAAATATAGATACGTAGATTTGCTTTCCTGAAGGAACTATAACTGTGGTTGAAAAAGTGTGGGTTTGTTTCAATACACTTTTGTCTATATAAGTAATAGTGTCCCAATAATTTTAGTTATATAAGTAATAGTGTCTCAATACCTTTGGTTATATAAGTAATAGTGTCCCAATACTTTTGGCTATGTAAGTAATAATGCCCCAATACGTTTGGCTATATAAGTAATAATGTCCCAATACTTTTGGCTATATAAGTAATAATGTCCCAATACTTTTGGCTATATAAGTAATAATGTCCCAATACTTTTGTCTATATAAGTAATAGTGTCCCAATACTTTTGTCTATATAAGTAATAGTGTCCCAATAATTTTGGCTATATAAGTAATAATGTCTCAATACTTTTGGTTAATAAGAAATAGTGTCCCAATACTTCTGGTTATATAAGTGATAATGTCCCAGTACTTCTGGTTATATAAGTGATAATGTCCCAATACTTCTGGTTATATAAGTGATAATGTCCCAATACTTTTGGCTAATAAGAAATAGTGTCTCAATACTTTTGGTCTTGTGTCAGTTTATGTTAAGTAGAGAAGACATGGGTTTGTTTCACTATACTTTTGGCCAGGTTTGTATTTTAGCCATGTGTAGGTTTTATGTCTCAATATTTTAGTTTATTATTATTTAGTTTCCTGCTACTTTCGATCATGTGTGTATTTGTGCTCCAAATCTTTTGGTCTCTTACTTTGTCTTCATGTGAGTTTCTGACCCAATAATTTTAGCCATGTGTGAGCCCACATTCTTTCTACTTCCCACATTTCATTATTTGTTGTAATTCTTTCAGGAAATGCAGATCTAGTTGTCCACTTTACCTTTGTTTAGGTTGAGCTCGTCTTTTAAACCTTTTGGCATTGAGCGTGCTGATCTCAAAGCTCCGTAACAACAGACACATTGCAAGTCTGGATTCCTCTCCAGGTCGTCTCATGGTGCCACTGTTTTGTGATGCAGTCTTTTTAAAAGCTTTGTATAAACAAAATCGAATCAAACTAAATCAGGCTCCCAAAATCCACACTAAAAGAGGCATCATAAAGCCCCTTTAAAAACGAATTCACCACCAGCAGCTTTTTATTGTTCAATCAAAGCTTGTTTCATAACACAAAACATCAAAACTTCCTGTCAGACTCTGAGGCGTTGATTTTTTTAGCTATCGATTTTTATAACTGACTCCAGTGTCAGAAATCAGAATCAGAATGTTTGTTGGATTATATGGAACTGAAACTGAAACCACAAGCTGTCGCTGAACTGAACTCAGTCAGTGGGAAAGCGGCAAAAATAAGAAAACCTGTCTGAAGTAGCGGACAGAACTGGTGCTGTTACTGAGGTCACAAAAGAGGATTAACCAAAAAATAAGGGAAGAATCAACTGGTGAGTTAAGAAAATGTCCAAGTTTGGTTTGATGTTAATTAAAATTCTAATAATATTATTAATAAATAATTAGATCCACATTTCCTAAAGGAACTAGAACAGTGCGTAAAAATTGGAAGTACAAATAATGTGGGTTTGTGTCCCAATACTTTTGGCCACATGTGGGTTTGTGTCTTAATACTTTTGGCCATGTGGGTTTGTGTCTTAATACGTTTGCCAAGACATTAAAAAATGATATTTCATTTCCCCGTATCCAATATTGCCATTTGTATTTTTCTGTTGCCACTTAAAGACAATGTTTGTCTTGTCAGGGTTTTCACTTTAAAATAAAAGGGGACAAAAGGAGGGAAAATAAATAAATACAAATTAATAATTGCATAAGTGGCAGCACTGTGGCTCGGTGGGTAGCACTGCTGCCTCGTAGCACCAAGGTCCTGGGTTCAATCCCAGGGTGGAGCGACCTGGGTCTTTTCTGTGTGGAGTCTGCATGTCCTCCCTGTGTCTGTGTGGGTTTACTCAGGGTACTCCATTTTCCTCCCACAGTCCAAAGACATGTGTGTTAGGTTAACTGGTGTTTCTAAAGTGGCCCCTAGTGTGTGACTGTGTGCATGGATGTGTGTGTGTGTGGCCTATGATGGATTGGCGCCCCATCTAGGGTCGTTTTCACTGTCTGGCCATGTGGATTAAGCGGAAGATAATGAATGAATGAATGAATGAATAAGAATTGCCTAGACTTGCCTAGATAGCTATGAAACAAAAGAAGCCTAAACGTGGTGCTTTTATTCTGACAGCTACTGAAGGGAGCAGCAGCGTTTTAACATTCCCTCCATCCTTCCCAGGTATCATTCTTATTGGGAATTCTCCACCGGAGGGTGGATTTAAGGATTAACACCTCGTCTGTTCTGGATCGACGTCTAACCCAAATGAGGAGGAGAAGGTTTTGGAATTCCTCAAAGGTTTTCAGATGATCGCTCCATCCCCAAACTCCCTCAGTGTGTGAATCAGGAAGCTTAACATACAAACCCGGCAACGATGGGATCGACCGAAACAACGGCAGAGTTTGAGGGAAAGCAAAATGCCACCAGATCCCCGAAAATTCAACAAAATAAATTCCAGCAACGAGTCTGGGATAAAGATACGATAAACAGGGACAACAAGCCAATCTGTGGCATTCTAAAGGATTTTAGGATCTGTCCAGAAATAATGGATCTCATAAAACAGCTTACATCCTTTATCCAGACGTGCCAGAAAACGATTAAAGCGATTAGCGCGTCTGTAAACGGTGCACTTTTACTCGAAACATTACATTGAGGATTATATTCACCCGGGATCAGTTCTGAGATCTCACATCGATCACGCTTAACGCTCATCTTTATCTCTCCTAATTAAATCAGCTTCTGCCAAAACCAGAACGAAAAGACAGACATTTCTCCAAGCAGCAGCTTCCTTTTGATTCTCTTTTATATTTATATATATATTTACATTATTTAGCAGACTCCCTTATCAAGAGCGATTTACAATTAATACAGTCTTACAATCCAAGCAATGGTGGGTTAAATGCCTTGCTCAGGGACCCAACTGTGGCAGCTTGGCACTAGGTGGGATTTGAACCCTGGACCTTCTGGTTTATAGTCCAATGTCACCACAGTCCCAGTCCCAGTCTTTTCAAAGGCAAAAAAAACCAAACAATAAATCCATGCTTTTTGAAATCAAAATGATTCTGTTTATTGTCCTTGAGACACCATGTGGCAAATAAATTATGCGAGCTTTTGTCTCAATACTTTAGGCCACATGTTGGTTTGTGTCTCAGTACTTTTATCCTTATGCATGTTTATTTCCCAATAATTTTGGTATCACATGACTTTGTTCCCCAATACTTTTAGACTCAATACAGCATGTATCGGATGAAACAATTGCTGATATTCACATTTTGTGCTCTATTTGATTTAATATTTCATGTACCTGTTAGTAATGATGTGGTCTATAACCAAATCCGACTGCACTATTTATGCACTAATCATGTTTTTCTTAAGAAATCTGAAATATTTCTCTTTTAAATACATATTTTTCACTAACATATACCCACTTTTTGGGATCCAAAAGTCTCATGATCACTAGGAATCATCATCTGGATCATCTGGATCTTCTGAAGACCATCTTCATGATCTTTTATCTAAGATCTCAACTTGCTTTCCTGTTACCAAAACTAGTTTATAAGAATTTTAAAAAAGTTCTTTATAGATTCCTTCCTTCCTTCCTTCCTGCCTTCCTTCTTTCCTTCCTTCCCGCCCTCCCTCCATCCGTCCGTCCGCCTGTCCATCCATCCGTCCCTCCATCCCTCTGTCCATCCACAAAAGGCATACCAGACAGCAATGCACTGCCAACTCTTTTATACACTGCCCCACACCTGTAAGAAGTTGGACATGATTAGCTCTCAAGGCCTTCTGGGAAATGTAGGCTTGCACTATAGCCCTCTGCCACCCTCTCTGGTCGGAGACGAAAGTGCAAAACTTGAGTTTCAATAGAAAATCTGATGAGATATTAAAGAAAAGAAGTAACGAACATAATAATAATGGACACTCGATAATAATACCGATGCCTTATGGTCGGGATTGGCTGATTCTGAGGGAGGGGAGGCCAGTCAAGGGATCTCCTGATCCTAGTCCTGACTAGTAAAAAAAGATTGTAATTAGATCCTTATATTAGATACATTTTGTTCTTTGTGTAAATTTATTTTTATTCCTGTTGTTATTATTATGTTCTGGTTTCTTGCTTTTTTGTTTACAGGGGAACACATTAGATATGCTGTTTGTGGCTGTAAACAGAACAAAAACGCAACAAAGGCTGACATTTTAGTTTGTCATTATTAAATATTCCTGTGTTAATTGCTTATTTATGTACTGGAATCAAATTATTATTGTTCCATTGCACTCTAACGTTATTTTCATAGCTTTTGCAGACAGAAAAAAATGCACATCAATTCTTGAAAACAAACACACGTATATTAACATCGTCCTTCACACCGAGTCCTAAACAGACGGACTGCTTTTCATCCAAGTGTCGTCCCTTTTCGGATGTTATAAAATCAGAGACCAATCAGAGCTCGGTTGCCGGGCAGAAAAGCTCATCATGCTTGGAGCAGAGCACAAAGGATTATGGGAGAAGAAACAGGCTGATTCTAAAAATCATTAAATATAATTATATAATATAAATATTTAATATAATATATTAAATATAATCTGTGGTGGAATAAATAAAGAACATTTCTTAGATAGCGTCTTCATAAAATGAAAAAATACATTCTCTGACGGTGTTAAAAAGTCACGGTGAAATCTCCAGGATATATTAAGAGCAGGATAATTAAGAAATAATTTTTTTATTTACTTGGTGTGACGGTCGCACTGCCCTAAAAACTGTACTTGGACAGGAATAGGACTTAATGCAGGTCGTTTTGCAGATCGATGGGCAGAGGGGTTTGTTAAGAGTAGAATTCCATCAATCAATTGAAAGCTCACTACCGTCACAGAGCTCTTGTTTGAACTAAAAACAGATCTAAGTCGGTTGATGTGTTCGAGCCTTTTATGTGTAAGTTCCTTGTTTTTGTGTGGACATACCTGTCCTATTGTAAGTAGTGCCCCTTTGTTTACTCTCCCTTCCCTAGATTAGAAACTGGTTCTCATTCACTCTTTGAGTCCTTCTGCTTTGGCACAGAACACACATTTACATTTGTTCCTTTCAGGTTTTGTAGTTTCTTACACCCATCGTCTGCCCTGACATCTGATTAGGAAGAGCTTGCCCCACACGGGTGTTGAGTGCTGTAGATTGTCAGACCCCACGCCGACTCGCACTTCATTTTCTGATAGAAGTAACGAGAGACAATTAAATGACTCATCTGCTGCTCTTTATTCCCCCTATGATTAGGTCTGAAACTAATTGCATAGGGGGAGGTTTCCTGAGTATCCATTTTAAGTCCTTCTCTCTCTCTCTCTCTCACACACACACACACACACACACACACACACACACACACACACAGAAGGCGAGAAATGTGGATGATTTACTCTCTAATAAAACTATGTCATGATCCAATAGTATTTTATTACAGTAAACCTTCCACTCTATAAATCTGAACCCGCATCTATCCACTCACATCACATGACAAAATAATAAACTGTTATTTTATAATAAAATATTCAACAGTTAAACTTATTTAAAATTATCTGAATTTAGATCCGAGTTCAGAGAAGTGGGCGGAGCTTCTGGACATGGTTAACACGTTACTGTTAACATTATTTTAAGTGGTGTTTGTGAAAGTATCTCTGTATTGTAGAGCTTGATAAAGTTATCCCTTACTTGTCTTTCCTGGAAAAAAAAACAACTAACATCAACCTAAAGAATCCTGTAGAAAACAATCACAGTTGAAAATCTAGACAGTGAGACAGAGCGAGAAAAACGAAAATATATTTCTGCACCTTATTATGTACCGAAAAGATTCTGCTTTGTTGCTTTAGCACCTTTTTTTCTCTCTTCTTTACAGACGCTTCTGAAATAGTTCTGAAATATTCAGCACAGATGTACACTCATATTTTCCATCCATCCCGAAACTTTCAACCTTCACTTCTTGAAGTTTGTCTTGGATCTTTTTGTTTTTACAGACTGTGAAACTTTAGCTTGTCTATTTTTTATTTTGGGGGGAGAAAGCCCTCACTGTTCATCTCCTCCACTTCAAAACTTTCCCACATTTGCTCCGCAGTGATGTGAGGATTTTATTCTGTGGAACTGACCACACAGTATGCAAACAAAAGTATTGGGACACCACCACGACACGCCTCTTCAGTTTCATTTTCCTCCAGATTCTGAATGGTTGAATGATATTATTCTCTATATAGAGAGAGAAATACTGTATAGAAATCCCTTTGAGAAACTCTGTTTATAAACATTTGGTGATAAACTGGAGTTCCTCTGATCATCGTTACTCCTAAAACACTCAGCTTTTCCTGAATTCTGCTTTAGTACCAATCAAGATTAGAATCACCTGTTTAAAATCACATCATTATTACGTTTTTTTGGTTTGTTTTTTCTTACTATAAGCCCTAATATTCCCCATCGTAAAGTTTTTTGGTATGTGGTGCAGGTCTGAAATACAGAACTGGATGTTTATTAACAAATAAAATCAGCTTGACGAAAAAAACCCCCAAAAAAACATCTCTTTGGAGTCTGTATGGGTTTACTCAGGGTACTTCGGCTTCCTCCCACAGTGCAAAGACATGCATTTTAGTTTAATTAATTACAATAAATCGGCATAGACTAGAGTGTACAATATGACTAGTCTTAAGATAACCTTGTGTATGTCGCTAAAATGGCCACCGATGCCGACAGCGACTTTAAATAATCGAAACAAACAAACCCTGATCCCGTGTGATCTGTACATTTGTCCTGAACCTGAACACGTGTATAGAGGCTGTTAGAGTGGCTCAGGGGAATTACACCATCCTATAGATCCTGAGTTTCTCTTCCGAACAGGGAGCATCTGACGGCTTTTTATGTCTTTATAGCAGACATATAATTTGAGAATGCGTTTTGTGTTGCAGTGAAATTCAGCTGCCACCTTTAAAATGCATTGGAACATAAAATATTGTCATCCGAGGAATTAGACATTTCTTGTGTTTGTTGTTGTCGTCATCGTTTTCCTCTCAGAGCTGGAAAGACAGAGTTAAATAAAAACTAAAAGCGTTTGGTTTGTGGTAGGAGCGTGGATTTGAAAAGATCTAACGCTTGGAATCGTTTCATTTAACTGATTCAGGATCAGCCGAAAAGTGACTTTCATAAAAAAAAAAAAAACCACAAGGAATCCATTACGAAATAACCACAAAAAGTGTAAAAAGTTAACAGCAGGGAAGAAAGTAAAATATTTTTCTGCATATTACAATGTACCAGTAAAAATCTGTTTCCGTGCTTTAGGATGATTTTTTTCTCTTCTTTTCTCTACAGATGCTCTGAAGTGTTCTTCCAGTACGTTTGAGATCCAGTGCAGCTTTACACTTCGTCGATTCTCCGTCCATTTCATAACCTTCATCTTTTCCTACTTGAAGTTTGCTTTGGAGCTTTTTTTTTATTTTCAGCTTCAGCTTCTTCACAAAATGTAATATTAGCCTCACTTTCTGTCTCCTGTCTTCCCAAACTTTCCTGCTCTTGCTTGGATGAGACGTGAGGATTTAACAAAAGTATTGGGACACCCCCACAGGAGAATTAATGCCGTCCAAAATAGAAACTCTAACAGATCCAAAAGCTTCCACTCTTCAGGGTTCTACAAGATAGTGGACTGTGACTGTGAGGAGTTCGTCCCAAAGTCTTAGATTGAGAGCTCAACAGTACCTTTATGGACCAGGAACAGGAAAGAGCCTTCCCCAAACTGTTTGGTTTAAAATATTTTGGTATTTATCTTTGCTGTTACTATTCCCTAAGCATTAAAAGTCTCCCCATACTTTTGTCCATATACTGTACATATAAACTGTCTTTTCAGAGAGGATTCTGGGAATTATATTTTAATGTAAACATCAGTCCCCGTCTGATTTACAGCTGTGTAATATTATTGTTGCAGCTTCTCTCGCTCGTCAGTCTTCGCGGAGCCACAGTTTCATTCTCTCTGTTTCGGTTTTGAATCTCGAGCGTTTCTGCACGCTGAGTAAATAACGACCCTTTATTGGAACGTGATGAAACACTGTGGCTCAGACGAAACCGACGGATTCAAAACATGGAACCGCAGAGAGGGCGGAGAGCAAAAGAACACAGCATGAACACTGGGATTTTTTAGAAGAGCAGAACAAACTGACACACAAACACACCCCATGGACATTCAACAACAAAAATGTCAGACATGCATAGGTACGAATACAACACTACTGTCACATGATATAAAACCCCAGATCAGAAAAAGCACAACAAACAACAAATGTACAAGAAAAAAAATAAACCTCAAAGAAAGATTAGAAGGGATTTATATACAGTATTTCTCCCTCCTACAGAACATAATATCATTAAATCATTCAGAATCTGGAGGAATTTCAGTCCTAAAAAGCCTAAACTGAAGAGTTGTGATCTTTCTCCACTCCCTCAGACGGCACTTCATCAAGAACCGTCATTCATCAATATCTGATAGAAGCTCATGGGTAAGAGATTCCTTTATCAAACCTTTATTAAGCTCTACAATACAGAGTTACATTCATAAATACCACTTACAACTTTACTGTACAAAAAAGAAACCTCATGTTGACCATGTTGAGGCATCTAGGATGAACCATCACCATGGAAACGGGGATTGTGCTCAGACCAATCAGGATTACAGATGTTTTTATAGAAAAAATGAGCATCCAGACTATCATGAGGAACAAGTCCAAAAGCCAGGCTCTATCATGGTATGGGGTCTGGTCCGGACCCTTGGTAAAGGTCATTTACACTTCTGTGATCCAGCATTAATGTACAAAAATACACTGAGATTTTAGAGCCACATAAACTGCCTTTAAGACGACATCTTCAGCAGGGACGTCCATGCAAAACCACATGCTGCACACATTATAAAGGCATGACTGTGTAACAAAAGGGTTATGGGTACTGGATTGGACCCTCTGCAACACTGACCTGTCCCTGATAGAGAATGGATGGAGAATTTAGAAACTAAATAAGGAACAAAGAGACTGTACTGTTCTACATCTTAAGACGTGTTTGGAGGAAGAATGGAACAAAATAAGACCTGAAACATTAAATTCCTCACTAAAATCTGGGATAAAACTTATTTTTAGTGTGGTGAGAAGGAATGGAAACGTTACAACGTGGTAAATGCTTTACTGTTAACTTTTTTGGAATGTGTTACGGTGCTGCAAGGCAGGAATGGATGTTTATTAACAAATGAAATGAAATATAAATTGGCTACACTCTGTATATAGGAACATATGCTTGCTCTGTGTTTTTTAGTCATTTGTTATGTGGTAAAGCCAGGAGCGGTGACACTGCGGCATGAGTAGACAGCTGTGTAGCTTCACACACTCCAGCTGTGGATCATTGTGCATTAATACACATCACGTCCTGTGTTTACGTGAAGCCCCGAGTGTGAGTGTAAGGAATGTATAGATGTATTCGCTCATGAATTATTTATTCATTTCCCATCTGCGCAGGATGCACACAGGCCACGTGTGTGTGTGTGTGTGTGTGTGTGTGTGTGTGTGTGTGTGTGTGTGTGTGGACCTCTTCTCAACAATAAAAACAATACATTCATCTTTTCACATTTTATCCCCAGAGACATGACAGCTTCCTCCAGAGAACACAGGGCACAGGATCAGCATGCCCTCGATTAGATGCCAACCAAGCACAGGGCACAGTAGTGGCTACAGCTTCAGAGGATGATCCTGATCAGCCTCCCCTCCCACAAATCCAGCAAATCATGCCTGTATGTGATATCAGAACTGATTTATGGGCACCAGAGAGAAACCCAACTTCTTTACCCATTTCCCATTTCAGACTCCAGGTCTATGAGCTAGTGAGGTGCAGTGGTCCTAACACGGCATCCTGACATCATTATCCTTGAGAACATGGGATGAACCGGAGCTATAACAGTTAGTGTCCACATATTTTTGTTCGTTCGCAGGAAGACATCTTAATTAAGCCAAACTTAATGGAGACGTAACTCCATAACTTTCCAGTTTGCACCAGTTCTCGTATCTGCAGCAGCAGCAGGTAGAGCTGCGGGTGACAGCAGGGACGTGGCATATGTAGGGCAAGACGGTAAAGGGAAAAAAAGACGCTTCTGAGAATTATTTTGGGACCCCGCAAAGGGCCAACGGTGTGAAAACAATTAAGGTTTTTTTTTTCTTTTACGGCTTTAATTAACATTTTATTTAATGGCTTCGTCTCCCAGGTCTTAATCGCTAGAGGTACAGCTAATTAAAACATATATCCTTCAAAATCTTAATAAGCAGCCGTACAGTGCATGCTGATGGGCTGAAGCCAGGCTCGGCGTTCCAAACGCTCCCAAACGTAGACTGCGATCCGCCTAATGGGGGATTCTGGACCGAGGACAAAGCTTCTGATGTTAATTCTCAAGGCCACTGATAATCAGAATTATTATCTATAGTAGCCAATCAGAGGCGAACATCTCACGTCTAATTATATCGTTTATTAACCCAGTTCCTGTACGGCCATTTCAGATTTCCCCCTCTTAATTAATTAGGTCAATTAAAATAATAGCCCAATGGTAACGCACTTTAAAGCCGGACACGTTCGCCATGTTTCAAGGACAAAAAAGGTCCATCACTTGCTGTACTTATTTATTAGGTACAGCTATTTAATCACTCGTTAATGCAAATATTTCATCAGCCAATCAGACATACGAGCCGCTGAATCGAACTGAGCATCAGAATGGGAAAGGAAGGTGATTTAAGTGACTTTAAACATAAACCAACAACAGTGTTTATACAAAGAATTAAGGCAGTTCTGAAGGTAATAAGAGGATCTGGCAACCCGGTACTGGCGAGTGCTCTACATATTTGAGTCTTGTACAACAAGTGTGGAATGTTTGGACATTCCAAATCTTAATGTTCATGATTTAATTCGAATGATTTAAGAAAATCAGCAAATGCGGCAAAAAATAGGTACTTTTTTTACTTAAGTAAAAGTTTAATTTGACAAAAAATGCTTTCTTTGTTTCTACAGTATATTGTACTCAAGTAGAAGTATAAAAGGACTGAATGTGCTTAAAGTCAAAAACGTAACTTTAAAGTATTTTTAGTAGTTAGTAGTTAGTTAGTGAAGTAGTTTCAGTAGTTAGTAGCTTTTAAAGTATAAGTTTTTTTTTCTAACAGATCCATGACATTACAGCAACAACAGAATCAAAACATGTACAGAGGAAGTCAAGGAAGCAAAATATACAAAATACTGTTTATATTTTATAAATAAAAGCTGCTAAATCCCACAACTAGACGTGGTAATATTCAGTAATGCAGTAAATCCTGATTTAAATACCATTTCTTCTTTTAAAATACACTACACGACTTAATGTATGATTATAGTATGATATAGTTTATTAATAAATAGATTTATCAAGAAATAATTAAATATTGCTTTTTGAAAAGTTTAGTTTGAGGAATCAGTTCCCAGTGACAGATTTAGATTTGGTTTTTGTTGTGCTGTTCGTCTATTGGCAGAGTCTGATTGGACTGTTGTGGTGAAGCTTAGGAGAAAAAGAAGAAGAAGAAGAAGAAGAAGCATCCGATCAGAGCTGAAGATTTATCCCTGTCTCTCCGGGTGAGGGACAGAAAAGCAATACGGCCCTGAAGCATCGCAAGGTTTCTGCTGTGAATTATGGACGCTAAGCTACTGCTGCTTTCCTCTGACACGCCATAAATCACACCAATGTCCCGCTCAACTTTCCTACTTCTTTCTTTCTTTATTTATTTATTTAACATGTTTTACCTTTTTGTCCCCTTGAAACTGGAAAATATAAAACTGAGTCAGATTTAATCTGTCTTTGTGTTTCAACAAGAAAGAAAGTCCGTCCTTATTCCTGAATCTGCAACGATTTATGGAGCGTTCGGTAATAAATAGGCAAGGTAAAATGGATTTCTGTACATTTGAAATTAGCACATGATCCACACAAAGTTAAAAAGCTCCCCTAAAAGTTCAGACTTTCTGGCGAGCTCTCACACACCAAAATCACTCAATTCTGTTCTTCATTTATACCTAATACTTCATCCATTTACCCTATCCAAGGCTAGCTCATATGTTATCTGCTCAATACAATTAATTATAGATTTTAAGATCAACTTCTGGCTTAATCACACCAATAAATCAACAATAACAACATTAATTCACAAGCATAATCACCAGGCCACTAGGGGCACTGTTTCTACTAGATTCCTGAATAAAACTTTGTTTGAAAGTCACTCTGCGACCAATTTAAAAGTAATTTTACATTTTGTAGGTTCCAATTTTACATCAGCAGAACCCGAATGTTTGATCAAATAAACTTATATTACAACAAATAAAAGTTTTGATGTCATAAATTAAGTGGAAGTACATTTCAGTGCACTAATAACTTCTTCTAACTTCTAAATCTTATCTTATAATTTTCTGAAAGCAGCTTCCGAAATCTCTAGATCCACAGATCCAAGCCCTGGGGTGACAGTGGAAAGGAAAAACTCTAAACGTTGTAAAGAAGAAACCTCGTTAGGACCAAGACCTTCTCACAACCGCGACACTAAAACAATAAAATGTATTGTTTAAATAAGTTCCTTTTGATTTTGTGTTTTATAAATTAAACGTTGTCTCCACGTTTAAACGACGCTCATAGTGACTTTTGAACCATGTCTTCATGTCAGAGCCATCAGGAGATCAATATTGACCACAGAGAAGCTAAAACAAAATGTTAAGCTCGACCTTGTGTAACATTCACCCAGTCGGTAGCTACCGCATGCTAACCGCTAAATGCTCAAATACACCCGACTGGAGGCCAATTAGGTTCATTTTCTAGCCCAGATTTAAAAGGTGATCATCTAGAGGGTAAACAGAGGAAGACGAGGAGGAGGAAGGGCAAGAGGAAGACAGAGATCGATGTCAGTAAGTGACAGTGTTCCGTTATTTAAAGAGCCTCTATTCAGTGTTAATGCACTATTAGCACTATCAGCTTTCAGCCGGCGGTCGGCTGGAGCCATTTGGGTTTTGGTCAGATTTCATGTAGCTGTTATGTCACTTCTGCACAATTTACTCAGCACAATATACTTAGAACAAGCGGGAAGAGAAAACCAAGTGGACAACCTGGAGGAGAACCAAAAGGGGAAACAGAAAGAGCACCAGGAGGAGAACCAATAGGAGAACAAAGAGGAGAACCAGGAGGAGAACCAAGAGGAGCACCAATAGGAAAACAAAGAGGGGAACCAGAAGGAGCACCAGGAGGAAAACCAATAGGAGAACAAAGAGGATAACCAGGAGGAGCACCAATAGGAAAACAAAGAGGAGAACCAGGAGGAGAACCAGGAGGAGAACCAATAGGAAAACAAAGAGGAGAACCAGGAGGAGAACCAAGAGGAGAACCAATAGGAGCACCAGGAGGAGAAGTAAGAGGAGAACCAAGAGGAGAACGGAGAAGATTAAACCTAAAAAATAAATTGACAGACATTTAAAAATTAATTAACAATTAAAAACTCTTCAGTGTCTCCTGATTTTTTTATGGTTCTATAACAATATTTTAATATTAAGAATATAAGAATTTTTTTAATAATAAAAATAATACACAATAAAGAAGGATGAATTTAAATGTAAATTAAAACTGTTTTATAATGAAATTATAAATTTCTGCTTATTAATTCAACATTACATTCTGCTAAAATAAAGAAATGGATTTAAATAGTTCTAAAACAAAATTATAGTTAAAAAATCAACTACTAAGCTATAATCATTTTAAAAGGATTATGCCCTTATGTACCTGCTACAATAAAAAAAATGATGCATTTAAAAAAAGAAAAAATGGATTTTTAATACATTTTGATAATAAATCAATGACTTATCTCACTTATCTCACAACTCTTTTTAAAACTAAATATTTTTAATTAAAATGAATCGTAATCAATATAAGTAATAATAACAATAATAACAATAGAAGACAAAAAATAATAATAATTATTATTATAATAATTATAATAATGTAATACAATTATAATAATGAAAGTTTCAAATCTTTTCAAATTACAGAATAAATTAACCTAACAAAGCTAAAAACAAAAAAGGAACTCTTTTTTAAATTATTTCATAATGTTGAGGTAAAATGCCAAAAAATACCTGTTAAAGTCAAAGAACCCTGCATTTAAAAAGAAATGTATAAATGTTAAAAAATATTCCCTCAGCTCATGAGAAATTTAATTGATTTAATCCATTCCACGGTGTCTCTGTTACCTCTATTATAACTCTTAATAATTCACACCAATTCTGTTTTACTGAATTTCTAACCTCTAAGTTTAAAAAGGTTTTTTTTTTCTCTACTGGGACTGGGTGTTTTCATCCTTAATGTTTATGGTCAGTTCCAAAAAAAACTCTCAGCCCAATTTCAATATTTAAAAATAATAATAAAAGATTCAAACCTATTCAAATGTAAAAATAAATTAACCTAATACATCTCACTAAAAGCTTTATCAAACCAAATGATCTAAAACGCATGATTCGATCTTTACATTGGAAAACTGATCTCTGGTCCTTATTTATATTCATATTTGACTCTCGTTTAGTTAGTTAAGAGAAAAAAAACATGACTGATTATTTTTTGTATTAAAGGGAAAATATAATCATCCATTAAATGAACGAAACTGCAACCCGAGCATTTTGAGAATTTGTTATATTTCACACAATATAAACCCCAGAATCTAAACACACACACACACACACACACACACACACACACACACACACACACCTTTCCTTGTATCCTCCTCTCCCAGACTCAGGAGCGTCCTCACCCCTGTGCTTAATGTCTGTAGCGCCAGTGTCGAGCAAAAGCTATCGATTCTAGCTTCTCTTGGAAGAATCTGACACTTTCTTATGGATCCTGAGATAACACACAGACCTGCTGCAGGGTTTTCCATTCGTCCTCCGGTGCGTGCAAGGTCATCGAGACTCAAAGGCCAAGCAACCCTCTCCAAAAAGACCTGGAGGGCATTTACACGGGGCAGGTTAATCACCTGATCAGCCTGGAAAATACAAACTAAGAGCGAGGCAGATTAGAATACAAACAGGCCAAAAAAATAAAAAGAGTCATTTGTTTTGATCAAATTCACATTACGATCGACTGTCATGACTTCATGTTCGACAACTTTCAATTATGGAATAAATAAAGGATCCTAGACGAATTCTTTTGAAACAAATCTACGTGTGTCTTGGTTCCAGATTCCCTCCTGGTGAGCGATGTGGTGGTATCAGGATGCGAGGTTCATCCCGGAGCACAGGAGGATCCACAGACGTCCTCAAATATGTAAAATATAATCCTTTCAGTGGTTCCTAAGGGCACACTGGGGCCTCCTTCCAGAGGGACATGCTTTAGATAGTTACAAACTCAGCTGACCATGGGTGCGATCCTTGTGAGTGTAAACTGGCTCAGAAGTCTCATGCACCAAACTGTCCCCAACTTTATAAACTTCTCGCTTGTGTACAAAGAGTAAAACCCGAAATGCTGCATCAGAACCTGGTTTCAGTTGCTAATAAGCCAGTTTCCATTACCAAGGTCTAGTCCATGCCTCATGACGCCTGGCTGGCTTTGCATCTGTCCCACACCCCGGATCATGAAGGTGGTGGGACCAAAAGATGACTCCACATCACCATTTTATGTTAAGTGGGAGGTCACAATATTTGCAGACAACCAAATCAGAAGATCTCCAATCAGGATTAAAGAGCTGTTTAGGAAGAAATGGGGGCTGTGTGCTCTGAACCAAAGATGAAAAAGGACCTTCCAGACTGTTTTCAGGAACAAGTTCAAAAACATGAAATATCTCAGGTTTATTGTTTTATTTTCATTTTTCACGTTTTCTGCTTGGAGCATGTAGAAAATGCTGAAGGGTGACATTTGTCTTGTTCTTGTAAAGCTTGCATTGCCTTGTTGGATTAAGAAAATCAACAAACCATGCAAACGGTTCGACTTTCCTGGTGAATCGGCTGCGTACGGATAACCAAGATGTACGCGTTCGATTGGACAAGCAGAGAAATCTATACTGCTTTATTAAATCTTTAGGTCAACCCAAGCCCTTTCATTTACATTAGGATCCAAATGATGATCGGTCAATCCTAAAATCAATACCTTCCTTAACCCGAGTAATCATTCTAACCTTATACATCATCAATATAAACAGCTGTTCCTGTTCCTGCTGTGTACATCAATTAAAAATCTCACTGCATGGCTAAACTCCACTTCATAAGGG
Organism: Parotocinclus haroldoi; assembly: GCA_034779995.1. Lineage (NCBI taxonomy): Eukaryota > Metazoa > Chordata > Actinopteri > Siluriformes > Loricariidae > Parotocinclus > Parotocinclus haroldoi. The sequence goes on from JAUZST010058245.1 coordinate 41,910, forward strand.
ATTTAAATAAAATAAAATAAACATAGTACTATTTTAAGGTTATTCTGGTTGCACAACCTGCAGGGACAGACTTACAGTCCTGACAGTTCTTTTACAGATACAGGTGTGAATCCTGGCGCTGCCTTCTGGTCAGGTCGAGCATTACACATTTAGGACTGGCTGTGTCCAAGGAAGATGAACCTGGACAGTGAATCATCTTCTTTAGTTTTAATAGCCAAATCCCAGGGACATAGTCAGGATAAGAAGCATTGTGAGGTCGGGGTGGGGTGGCGCTGTTTAGGTTTTAGCAATAATATTTTACACAGGTTGTGTTTTTTTCTTTGTCTTCCTGAATAATATGTTACTTAATAGTGCACACATAAGCCACCTGCTGCAACCACTGCTGCCACTGATGCAAGGGGTCATCTCTCACAACCCTTAATGCACAAAGGACACCATATAAAAAGTCTAAATCTCTTTTGATTTCAAATACTGATTCTTTAACACCAAGACCAACATATACTCTTAGCTTTCCTTTCAAAATACAGGTATGACTAGCAGTCACTTGTTTACATTTGAGCCTTGTATTCACCATAATTAATTTCTGAGACCTTACACGTAAACACCAGTGGATCACTGAAAGGGCACACACTTGAAAGTTAAATGTTTTTTTAAACTTTATAAGACGTACTGTATCAAACATACAGTACAGGCCACATAAATTACTGCATCCATAGGTCTTGTACTGTTGGCACTTCAGATCAAACGCCTTTGTTGACTTTTATAAACGTGATCTCTTTAGGGAATTGTGAACACGTGTGTGCTTATTTTTTTTAACCTTTTGCAAATGTGTCAAATTGCAGACACCCTCCCCAATGTCGCACTTGTGTTTCTGTAGAGCCTCAGGACATGTTTGTGGGTCTGTTAATAATCTATGTAGGTATAAATTGTGACCGACGACCTTGAGCGTTAGGGCGCGTCAACATGTGAACAGTACAGACACCATGGCTGGCGGCTATGCTAGTTTTCATTAGAGGCCACTTGATGGACTTCACTTAGCACACAGATTGAGCTGTGCAGGGGCAGGAGGTAATAGAGTATGGCCCAGGGCAACCCTCGTCTGTTTACGGCAGGATCTCCGACGGGAAATCAGCACTGACTTCAGTTTTCCCTTATTGGCTTCCCCCAGAACTACTGCTGTTTTTTTTTTCTTTTTTTTTATTAACAAAGTGCACACTGACCTTTCAACAGCAGCAGGGTCCCTCTGAGACCTTACGAGGAGCTCAGTACTGATGGACAAAGGACAAGACGACTGCTACACACACACATTCCAACCACTCAAAGTGTGAGTACATTGTCTGCGTGTGCTATTCCTTTCAATTATTGCACTCGGCAATGCTTCCCTGTGCTATGCTGGGTAAAACAGCGGGATAAATTAAGTGTTCTCTATTTGGCAACACAATATATAGCCCTATGCAAAAGTTCAGCAAAAACTGGCCTGGTACTGGTTTTGGATTTTAAAGAACCAATAACAAGCGGAATAGACTATAAAAAAGAACTGATAGAAGGTGCCAAAACTTTTGCACATGGCTAACTGTTTGTATTTACAATATATAGGGCAGCACGGTGACACAGTGGTTAGTGCTGTCACCTCACAGTGACCGTTGTCTGTGTAGAAATGTCATAAAGCTGCACCTGTGCCCTCTCTCACAACCCTTCATACACAAAGGACACCAAATAAAAAGTTCTCACCTGCTGATTTTTTGTAATTTAAAAATCAAGTAAAAACTTAATATAGTTGTATTTAGCTTCAATTCATATTTTAGCTCTTATATAATGATTAAAATAATAATAATAATAATAATAATAATATAAAACATGTCAGCTATTTTATAAAAAGCATTTATTTCAAAGTTTTTCGCTTCGTAGACTGAAGCACATAATTAATAAAGCAACAGTACAATGTTCATAAAATATAAGTGTGATGCTGTAACAGTTTCTTACATGTCGAAATACTGATATTCGTATGTATACTAAAATAAGAACTTTAAAATTGTACAAATCGTTACCATAAAATTGACATAGAAATCAGCCGTTCTTTTTCTCACCGCAACAGGGCAGATCGCCGTTTCTTACCAGGGAGAATAAAATACGCCGGTAAAGAAAATGCAAAATGAGAAAGACACTGAAAAAAAACCTGTAATCATATTGTCATAAAATAATAATAATAATAACAATAATAATAATAACATCAGAATAAAAAGACGTACGGTACGTGAACTGGTCGGCGCCAGTTTGAGCGTCAGAAGACATATTTGCACGTTTTGTACTGTACAGGTTATATGGGTTTTTTTAGTTTGCTTTAAGATATAGTTTTCATGTTAGAAAAGAAATGCACTGTGCTGCCAGAGTGTCCATGATTTAAGGCGACTTTTGAGCTCACGTGTCTTTCTGTGACTGTTCAATAAATGTTTTTTTTTTTTTTTTTTTTATTTCTTTGTATGCTGGATCTGCCATAGCTGGATCCGACGGACCAAAAAAAAATGTAAAAAAAAAAAAAAAAAAAAAAAAGCCTTTTTGCGATTTGGGTCATTCCTCCGTCAGCCTGAAGGGGGCGCTACGTCTGGATTTTTGTGTGTCAAATAGTAAGGCAACTGTTTTTTATTTCCCGCGTGAGCTCGTTCACAGTATCGGCAACAAAACACAGAATCCGTCTCTTCCCAGCTCATGGAACGCTTTTCTGCGTTCGCGTATATCCAACAAAATGTCTGTACGTTTTGAATATTTTGAATCCATTTTTGTTTAAGTTTTATTATCTTTTTCTGTGGAAGTCTTTCTTCTATCTGCTCCACTCCATTACGTAAAAAAATCTCTAGTTTGCGGTATACCTGAAGTATACGCGAACAAAAACAATCTAAATAGATGGAATTGCTTATAGTAAACTTCACACAGCACACATTGTTAGTGGAAGTGATGGGGAAAAGGGGGAGGTGTTTATTTGTCGTACGTCCCGAAGACCAGCGTGACTCTTCGTTAAGAGTTGTCATCGTAAGAGTCTTTAGTGCCGTACAGGTCGGCCAGTTTTTTGAACCGAGGCCCCCAGTTCTGGAGGTAATCGTAGTCCAGGTCTGAGTCGGTGGTCACCGATTCTAGCGAGCTCAGAGATCCGGCAATGGAGCCCCGCCCCTCATAGCCATAGACTTGAATGGAGTCGTAAGGGGGCGCTGTTGGGTCGTTGTCTACATCACACACTCGTGTCTTGATGAACTCGTCCACATCGACCCCGTTGCCTCCGGGTCTGAGTCCGGCCCGGACGCTGTAGCTCAGCTCAGGTTTGATGTCCTTGCGTGGCAGGAATCCGTTGGCACCGTCTGGGTTCTGCAGCGTGGCGATGTCAAAGGCCTCTGTGTCCTCCTCGCCACCGCCCTCGTCATCGTACGTGATGATGTTCTCCCGGATGTCCTCCTCTTCAAAAACAATCAGTGGCTCTTTCTTCTGACGGCGCAAAGCCACGAACAGAACCACGATAGCTGGGGAGAAAAGAGGACAACCTTTTTAAGTACATTTATCAGACTAGGTTACGTTACGATTAATCTGGAACTTTCCACGCCTCTTACCGAGCAGGATGACGATGCAGGCGAGGATGGCGATCAGGGCGCCGGTGCTCAGACCCGCTGGCAGGACGTGCGGTTCCACGTTGCAGGACAGGATGGTATTCTTGGCGTCGCAGCTGCAGACCCGGATCAGGAGTGTGTTGGTGCTGCTGAGGGGAGGGACACCGTTATCACTGATCTCGATGGGCAGAGCGTAAACGTCCTGCGTCATCCTGCTGAAGCCTTTCCGCATCACCACCACTGTCGCTGTGCTGTCTGAGGAGACCAAGAACAAAACATCAATGTTTGAGATCTTCCAAAAACCAAATCGGACAGTTCCAGGAACCAAATTGGATAGGTCCAGAAACAAAGCTTCCATTTACATGACCAAAATTCCTACTTATTAAATCTGAGATTCTGGTGCCACCACCAGTTCACCAGGTCCAGAACCAAAGGTGGGTGGTGTCTGGTGCCAAATCTTTCAGTTCCAGAAACAAAGCTCCCACTTCCAGTACCAAAATTTTAGCTCCGAAACCGAAATTTCCAGTCATTATACCAAAGCTTTCAGTTCCAAATGTTTAACTCCAATGTAAAAGCAAAAAACAGGTCCTGCAAAAAGCCACCTGTTCCAAGTAATGTGGTACTTGCAGTACGGAACCTTCCAACAAATCATTCAGTTCCAGTACAAACGATGTATTAGTTCCTAAATGAAAGTTACAGAGTCCAACATCTTCTAGTTTTAGTAACAAAACTTCCACTTATAGTACCAAAATGTTTAGTTCCGGAACCAAAGATAACAATTACAATTTTACATGTTCTAGGCCCAGAACCAAACTTCTAGTTTTCAAAACAAAGCTCCCATTTCCAGCACAAACCTTTATATGTCCAGAACCAAAGCCTCTAGTTCCTGAACCAAAGTTTCTAGTTCCCCAATAAAATCTTTCACTTCAAGAACCAAAACATTTAGTTACAAAGCCCAAGCTTCCACTTCTAGCATCAAATCTTCTGCTTCCAGTACTAAACTTCCTAGTTCCAGGACCAAAGCTTCTGAGTTCCAGGACCAAAGCTTATCGATCCAGCACCAGCTCCAGCAGATCATCAGCTCATGTTTTTGTGCCTGTCATTAACAGACTGAATGATTTTCTATTATTGTATGATTTGAGAATATTTCATTTGAAGTCCTGTACGTGTGGGTCCCAGGTCTCGGGTCGGGTCATGGTACAGAGCAGAGCATCAATCTGGTGGTAGAAGTGTAATCAGAGCGAGCGGTGTTCCGTATTGCTTTTACCCAGGGTGAAGTGGATGGATCGGAGCCAGAACGCTTTCCCTGGGCACAAGGTCACAAGGTGCAAGGGAAGATGGAGCGAGTTCATTTCGGGGCCCTCGCTCCGGTACTTCTCCGTCTCTGTGGAGTCATTGTCTTCAGACCCCTAATGAGACGTCGCTGTCGGTGCTGGAACTCTATCAATCTCACGTTATCTATTACAATTGGCTGTAATGTTCTCTCAGCGAGATTACCACGGGTACCGTAAAGTACCGCCGCGTCACGTCCTCAGTCCCAATCGATCCTCAGGGTCTCGCTTCCATTACATAAAAGCCATTCGGAACTAACGTCCCACACCGAGCTTGAGACCTGGCGTTAAATCTGCTGAAGCTCCGTTTCATTTGTCTAACTGATTATTATTAGAATTATTATTATTATTACCCTTTAAAGCCTTAGATGGAAAGTCTTTCCAAAGGACCTTTATTATGTAAAGTTTCTATTTTTAACAATCTAGCTGTATTCAGAAAAATGGGAAAAAAGAAGGTCTTTTATTTTACTATGGAAAGTTTTTAGTTTTATTGGCATTGTGATTTCAGAATATGTTTCTATCAAACTTCCTTTAATATTTTCTTTCTGCTTTATGTAATATTTCTTTCCTTTTCTGTTCTTCTTATTTTATTACTTGATTATTTTGTCTTTCTCTTCCTGAACCAATTTTTTCAAGTTCTAGTTTCCTTTCTATTGCTTTCTAATTTTGCTTTACACTCACAAACTTGCCATTTGTTTAAACCTCATTGTGACACTAATTAAAGGTAATTTACTTACCTTTGCATCTACACTGTCTTTATTATTTATTTCTTTATTTATTTGTCATGAGATAAAAAGCGGGGTCCAGAACCTGTCCCAGTCTAGTTTCTTTTTCTTCTTCTCATTATTATTTCAAAACAAAGGAAATAATAAAATAGAGTTATTATTAAAGGAATTATGGTTACTATTTGGACTTTTTGTTTCTAAGTAATAAAACAACTAAAGAAGTCGTGAACTTGTAGTTTTGTTCCAGCCTGAGCTCTTCAGTGAATAGAGGAACTCGTTTCTGTTTTATCTCTCTCTCTCTGAAAAAAGTTCTGCTTCCATTACAGAAGATCAGATGGAGGGCCGGGGGTGTGTCAGACCCCCCACAGACCCCTTCTGACCCCCAGAGCCTCCTCCAGAGCCTCATAAAGACTTTATCTCTGATTTCAAAGTCTTCATTTAAACTGTAATTAACACGGCCTTTCTCAGACAGTCCTGACGCTGATAGCATGGTGGCGCTCTCCCATATCTTAAAGAGGATGTTAATGACTCAGGACCTGACCTCCTCCAAGAAAGCACTCTAAAAAATGTTTTATTACTGAGGTCAAAGTCTAGAGCTTTAATTAAAGGCGAGATTGTTTCACTTTTTCTAAATTATAATAGAGTTCTTTCATAAAACAAATTGAACAAAAGAACAAAACTAATAAAAAAAGAAGTCAAGGAACAAAAGAGCAAAACGTTCAAAACATCAAGACAGAGGGAAAACTTAAGTTTCACACAAAAACTTGGTGACTGTTTAAATAGAAAAAAGTTTTTTCAACTAGTATAAAGATATGTACTAAATAAATAAATAAATACATATCCCTGCATAAAGTTAGACTCTAGATATTTGGGGAATAGTATAAATAAAATGAAAACTTTTATTAAGTGTTGTCTTCAATAATAATAATAATTTTCCTTCTTTTCATTTTATTTAAATACAATTTTGTATTCATTAATTCCGCTTGTTTTTCTTTTTTTTTTCTGCTGCCTGTCATTTTCTACCTTTGTTTTTCCCTTCCTTTTTTCATTTTTAAACATTACATTACAACAAACATTATGTTTCATTTCTATGCTGAATTCCATTTATATCTTTATTTTTTTCTCTTTTTTTGTTTTTCACATGAATCCTGTGTTTCTGACTTTACTACTTTTAAATGACTTTTTAATACTTTTATTATTTTAATACTTTTCAGAGCTCAGTGATGTAACTGAGTAAGCTCTATCTAAAAACGTTATACTCAAAAAAAATGTATTAATGCCAGCAAATTCTTCAATATAAAAGGAAAAACCGAAACTGATTATAAAGAAGAAAAATCCTGATCTATCTTGCAAAGGATCTGAGTATTTTATAAAATATTTTTTTTTTTTACCTCTGTTGTCCTTGAGACTGAAGTTGTGATTACTGGCCACTTTTGGTGAGAGACTGAAGTGAAAATGCTGCCGATGAGCCATTTCATCTTTATCCACCGCACTCACCGTCTTAATGGCCTTAAGGAACCAAGAATGAGAAACAACAATCAAAAACAAGAACAAACATTCAATAAAAGTCTAAAACAAATATTATTTTGGTCAAATCTGATTTATATAACTTATATTTTTACTCATAACTCTCCTTCTCAATTAATTCTTTCTATTTTCTGCCTTTCTTCATGTTTAAAATGATATTTTTTCTGCCATTTTGTTTACTTTATCCTTTCCTGTTTTTAAAGTTGTTTGATGTTTTTTTTAGTACTTTCTTTTTCTTTCTTGCAGGCTTTCTTCTGCTCTTTTCTTATTATCTATTGCTGTCTTTCTTTTTATACAACTCTTTTCACAATTATTTTCTTCCTTTATTATCTCTTGTTTTCTTTACTTTCTTCCTTCTCCTCTTTATTCCGCCTCTTGTCTTAAAACAGCTATTTTGGTTATTTTATTTCTTTACATTGGTTATTTCAATTACTCTTACGCTGTACATCACTCTTACATGTCTTACACTTCTCTCGTTTTTTCATCCTGTCTTGTTTTCATTCGTTTGTTTCTTTTTGTTGTAATTCTGTTTTTAATAAATAATAAATAAACCCGATCCTGTAATTGAGATATATATATATTGCTATTATTATTATTTATTTATGCAAGCTTTTTATTTAAAGGTTTTGTAATTTTGAAGTTTCTTACGGTTCCTGGTAAGATGTTTTCACACATCAACACTTCATCTGGAGTAGCAAATTCGGGAGGGTTATCGTTAACGTCCTTCACTTTGATGTTTACCCGGACTTTGGCGTCTTGGTGATGTCCACCTGAAATTAAAATAAATAAAAAATCACGCAAACACAATAAGAATAAAGAGTGTGTTAAAAAAAATACTAGGGATTAACTAGAACTGTACACATTTTTAATAATATTCTTATTTATAATTATTATTTATTTATAATAAAAGGAAAAAAATATTTTATATATATATAAATTTATATAATAAAATAAATATATATAAATATATAAATATATAGATTTATCATATTATATATACATACATATATACATGTAAAATGTAGTTTATTTGGCAAATTTACCTGGTTGTAAAATTATATATTTTTATTAAAGATAATATTATAATATATAAATATATACTATAATCTCTCTCTCTCTCTCTCTCTCTCTCTCTCTCT
>JAUZST010058246.1:0-23621 GCA_034779995.1 Parotocinclus haroldoi
GTGTGTGTGTGTGTCTGTGTGTGTGTGTGTGTGTGTGTGTGTGTGTGTGTGTGTGTGTGTGTGTGTGTGTGTGTGTGCATGTTTAAGGTTGAAGATATTTCCAGTAAGCTTGGCAATAAATAATAAGTCATATGAGTAGCACTAGCTATTGGTCAGTAAGACCTCATTTTCATCTTTAGACGGAATCAGGTAGCATTAGAAATCCAGAGCAATGATGACTCAGCAATTAAAATACTGGACTATTATATAGTCCCAGCACTGCCAAACCAACACTTAAGCTAGGCTCTTATCCCTATATTGCTTATACTTTGAAACGCTAGCAATTATTTGTAGTCAGTCGGTAACGTCCCGGGGCTTATAGTGCCGACAGATGCGTACGGGGGAAACCCCGGAATTACTTTCTGGTTCAGGGACAGAATAAGGGTTTCCCTTCCTTTCCTACGTCGGCTGTTCAGCCGAGTCTCAATCCGGTCGGCTGTGCAACTCAATTTGTGACCTGTTTCGGCTCCAGCGCGTGCCTTGCGCACTCGAGTTCACACTCGCCCTCTGGCGTTCCGGAGCTCCTCCGCGCCACTAGATTTGGGAAGCTTTCCAAGCCTTTTTGTGCTTACTGCTTGTCTGCCCTCTGCCATTTCAGTGCATATTGCCATCAATTTGTGTGCATGCCAGCTGTGGGTGTGTGAATTTTCCCCTTTTTTGTTTTTGTTATTTGAAGAGCCTTTTGCTCTTTGTCTTTAGTTATTTCCCCATTCTTATTATACGTCGTGGGGTTCCTTCCTTCCCCCATCCTTGTGTCCTAACACAAATCATCCCAGTACCTAATACAGTGATCAGTGGGTGCATATTCAGTGCTACTTTGGGAAAAAAAGCATCATCCCTTTGGAGTTGTAATGCTCTCTCTTTGGAACATGAAGCTCCACACACTTCATAGTTTGTGATCACATTGGTGATTCCAGTCATTGGCTTTTGATATTCATGAATTAAGAACAACAAATTCCCAGGCCTCAAAATGTAATGTATGTCAAAATTGATTTTTTTGGGGCAGTGACCAACCTTTCTGCATTTTGTTGCTTGACAGATAACAATTTCACCAAATCCTCAAGCCTGTGTTTGGTCTCCCCAGGAGGACTTCATGTAGCTGAACTGCCATATTGGACTATCTCTATCTCTATTTTTTTCTATTCACATCAGACCAAAGAGTAGAGTTTAGGCTTTTGCAATTCCTACAATTTTAATGTGTAAGTGTTGGATAGCTGAATAAGTGTACAGATTTACAACATGACCATGTTTGAAAGTTTATACACTAGATTTTTTACCCATGTCTTGGAAGTATTTGTGCTCCCTGACTGGTGAGTGGGATGCTTATTATTAGTTATGTGCTTGAACTAAATGACAGTAATTGTCTCATTGTCTCAGCTTATTGTTCGGCTGAAGTGTGACCTGATTTGATCTTCAATGAGAAGAAAACTTTTTGCTTTCTGAATAAAGAAATTAACTGAACAGAGTAAGCGCAAAATCTGTAACATAATGATGTAATAAAGGAATGGTAGTCTGCTCAAGTCAACTCCCGAATGTAGGTACCTAATCCTGAGTCACACTTAGATATGTTGTCCGATAACGGGAGACCGAGGTTATGAGTACAAATTGTGCATGTTGTTTATTATATTCTTCATAATATTACATTCTCTTTATTAGTGTATATCTTATTATATTTTCTTTAAAACAGTTCTCTCAATTGAGTTCTAATTTGCTTCTGTTCATTTAAACCACTATTCTAAACATATCAGTTAGGTTGCTTAGTTTAATTATTACATATTACATATTTAAAGTTGAGGTTGGGTCCCTTTTTGAGTCTTCTTTGGGTCCTCAAAAGATTTCTTCCTTAGAACATTTAGAACATTTAGTGACCCTATTCAATATGGCTTTTGGGCCTAAATTGCTTTGAGACAATGCTCCATTGTAAAAAGCACTTTAGAAATAAAGATGACTTTAAATACATAAATGTAATCACTGAACATCCTGTTAAAAAGATTAAATAGATAATAGATGGAATTAAGACGTCTAATTACACATAATCCCTCTCACACAATGTGTTTGCTAATTAAAACACTAATTAGAAGAAAAAAAGATCCCATATCATGATAATTCAGCAACGTTACCAATGTGCAACATCTGCGAATTGAATTATTCTGACCAGTTATTTTCTGATACAATATAAACACCAAATCGTATTCTAACAACAGCCGGGAACGAACTGAATTGTTGTAACATTATTTTTGAAAAGACATTTGTTTTCACACTATTTACTGAACCTTAGCTCAGACATTTTCTCATGATTCGTCTCAAAGTCATGGAAGTGGGAGCACAGGAGCCTATTCCAAAAATAATGTAATGTTAGTCCTTCACAGAGTATTCTTTGCACTGCAAATGATACCCCCTCCAGCACCCTCTCCCTTAGACAGAGCCGTATGACCTTAGCCATGCAGCCGTGTGACCCTAAGATGGCAGGGAGGTAAAAAAAAAATCTGGGTCTCCATTGTGGTAAGCTAGTAAACTGCCATTGCATTACCCAGGATTTTTTAAGTGTTAAAGTTGTTCCAGTGACTTGTGTTGACTTAATATTTAAGTATAAGACTTTATGTTAATGCTCAATTGAAGTTTGGTCTTTGTGCTGTGCCAGGTTTTGTAAAATCCACCACCATCTTGTCGTCTTCTTGTACATATTCGACTGACTCAGAGACTGACTTTGGTCTTCTGACCCTGTTCTTCTGACTGTTCCTGGGTTCAGATTTTCTACTATGGCTGGCATATATTTTAGTGTTGCTGGCCCAGCAAAAGCTCATTTCCTTCATCTATTCACTCTAATGTATCTCTTCCCATCTTCAAATCTCAGCTTGAAACCTACCTTCTCTGAATAATTTCAATCTATTTTTTCTACCATCATTGTGAAGTGACCTTGGGCTTGTATTAATGTATATTATTATTATTATTATTATTATTATTATTATTATTATTATTATTATTATTATTATTATTATTATTATTATTATTATTGTGAGATGTAACCTAAACATGTCTATTGTGGGAACAGCTTTGGAAGAGACATTGAAGGTAGTGGTTGTGGCTTCAGTGCCCTATGGTGAACCCCTATCTAGGGTTGTTCCTGCATTGCGCCCTGTGCAGACAGCTAGGCATCAGCTGTCCCATAATTCTGACCAGGATTAAGCAGATCAGAAATATGAATGAATGAATGCATGAATTATTAATGCATTATTTAATTATTAATTATTTAATGGCAGGTGGCAGATATAAATGATGAGAATGAACCTGCATGGAGAAAGACAAGCAGGGAGCTGATCCCTTGTTCTTCCTTCCCTTGCTCAGACATGACTATTTGTATCTGGGCATAGCCTGGCCAGGCCTGAAGAGGACCGGTGCGCAACTTGAACGTCACAGCTTGTCTTCCCAAACATCAAGGCAAAGCTTTCACGCAAAACTGATTTTGTGCTTAGATTAATCTGTGCCTCAATTATAAACAGGGTTGGAAAGGAGTTAAGGGGATGCCAAAGCACTTAAAAGTCATGTTCGGCTTTGTGAAAAGCTAATTTAGATTCAGTCTCTGCGCTAAAGGCAGAAAAACAACAACAAAACAACAGCTGAAACTGAAGCAGGTCTGATGCAGCCTCCGAATATGCAAACAAGATATGTGGATTGGGATAAATGCTCTTGAGATTAAAGTCTTTTGTTTCTCTAAGCTGTTGTATCTGAACAACTTAGTATGTTCAGATTTGTTTTCTTCTACGATATCCCTGTTACATCCCTCTATCTCCTCCTTTTTTCCTTTGCAAAAATGTATATTGTTTACAAAGTATTTGTTCAAATATAATTATCATGCACAGTGTGTTTATAGTGTAAAATTGTACACTTGTAATTGTAAGTATCTGTTTGTTGTGCAGTCTTTTGATTAAATGCAAACTGCATGGTCTAATATGTATAAACACCTGTCATACTTAGTAGATTCTGCTATTTTGGTCATAGGTTTTGGTCACAGGTACTTAAAATCAAGAAATAAAGAAAAAAATCTAGAAATAATATAGCCATTCAGTCTCTATAGACAGTAGGAAGGGTCACACTCAAATCCCAGAGACCGAACTTTTCTAATCCGGTCTAATAACTTAGCAACAAAGCATCAGTTTGAATGCTGGAAATGTTTGCCTGTATTATAGCTTGTGTGTCTATATTTAGATTGCTGGCACCTGTACAGTCACCTAGAAAAGACATGGCCGACTGCTCTGATGGCGCAGCAGTCTAATTCCAGTCTAAAGTCTAGCATTCTTACCACCACAGAGACAGGAAAAGAAGGCCTGCTGCTGCAACAGATGCTTCTTTCAGCCATTAGAGGCACCAGCAATGATGGATTGATATGGAAAGGACTGCTGAAGTTGATTCTCGCCTAAGAGTCCACTGTCTGCTGAAGAAAAGAAGTGGTCAACACCCCAGAGTTGAAGAAGATTGATATACACAGCTGAGCAGAACCAAATTGTTAAATGTACTGAATTTGGTAGGCAGTGTGCTAAACATTCGTATCTTAGTTTTAGATTTGTACAAGAAAGGAGGTAACCTTTGCTTTAAGCATCTAGTGTAATCCACTACGGAAATTAAATGCTCCCCTAATTGTTGATAGGTCCTGCACAAGCCCATTCTTCCATTCAGAATATCGTCAACATATATGTCACTTACATTTATGTCATTTAACAGACACCTGCTTCCAGGGTGATCTGCAACATATACAGTCTTACAATCCAACGTGTGTGGGTTAAGGGTCGTGCTTAAGGATCCAGAAGTGGCACAGGTGAGATTTGCACCCTAGATCTTCTGGCCCGGAGTCCACTACCTCAGTGGCTAGGTCACCATAGTTCCAGTGACCTATCAACTCTGAGATGTAAAGGTCAGGACATTTACTTTTTGGGCCATCCCAAAACATTATTTGTCTTTAAACATTTTGTGGTCAAACAAACTTTTTACTTAGGTTTGTCGCTTTCATGCATGACTCACTTTCTCTTGAGATTAGGTTCATGAACAGATTTCCTATTTTTCCTAATGTATTATTTTATCCTAAATATATTATAAATAAATATAATATAAATATATAAATATTTTATAAATTATTAGTTATTGGAATAATTCATAAATTCATTCTTTTATCATTAGTGCCAAGTTGACCTGACCAAAATGTAGCAAAACATGCATAATAAAAAATATAAGATACTACCACCAGCACGTACATATCACAGTTGCTTATGCTGGAATGAATTGGTTTTCTTTCTCCAGACATAAATACTTCTTATTTAAGAAGATTCAAAAAAGGACCCATCCTCCTTGGGTGGCCTAGATGTAAAGTATAGTAATGTACAACCCTAAACCACAATACTTACTGAACAAATTGAACAGATGCTGAACAAACCCCACACAGACAGTAACCTGGAGGCAAAGAATGTAAGCTATTTAACATCAATACTACCTGCTGCCCCACCATATCACTCATTGTGGACACATGACTCAGTGAAACTTGTTAGACAAGCGACACTGGCAGATTGAGATTAAGCATGCATTTTAAAATAAATAAAACAGCATAACCTAATGTTAATGTGCCCTAAAAGTTTGTCTGTGAGGTTTTGCTGAGTTCCGAACCAGTTCTGATTCAAATGGCGAAATTAAAATGTTCAGCTTCCTATCTTAAGTCACCTTCCAATTAGGTTCTAAAGGCCTTACAACAGAAGCCAATCCCTTCAGAAAGTATTTTTCTGAAAAGAATGATTCCTGGTATTTGTTGATCCTTTACCTCAGCTGCAAAGAAAATTGGTTTTCATACAAGCAGTGCTTCATCAAATTTAAATGGCTAGGTCAGACGTGTGCCTGTGTGCGTGCATCTATTTATCCAACACACCGAGAGGAATGAAGTGCTCTTGGAGGGTCCTGAATAAGAGTGGGGTAGCATGCATACCAAAACAGATAAGCTTCAGCTCCTTCTGAAATAATCCATTTTAGATCCAACATGGTTAACTGAGATAAGTCACTGAAGAACATTGACTTTGCAAGAACATTTTGATCCAGTCCATTTTATTGACCCCAATTGGTCTCCCATCTCTTACAAATGTGTATTTGTGTCACAGTCGATTTATGACAAAATCAAACAGGATCTGTCTCTGAAGTCAATCTTAAAAGAAATATGGTAAAACAATGTGCACAAAAATCATTCTACAAAAGAATGGTTAAAGAAGAATACAGTTGATGTGAGGAAACCCACCAACAGTTCTGTATAAAGGAATGGGCTAAAATTATTCCAAACTAATGTGCAGGGCAGATAAAAGAACAATAACTGCAGTATATTGTTTAAACTAACTAATGTCAATTTAATAGTTCCGGCTACTGCTGCACAAGGCTATTTCACCAGATACTGTATGGCAAAAGTTCATTTTCGACAATAAATACAGACAATAAGTACAAAACCAAACATTATTTTTGGGTCATATTTATGATTTTTGTTAACACCACTGTAGGTACGGTTCTTTAAAAGCGTTAATTAGGGCCACGGGAAATATAATTATTAGCTTCTGGAATTAAATGGCTGTTGCACATCTCTGTAAATCCTGTCAGCAATTTATTTGCTGCTAATGTAATGGGCATTATAAAACAACAAAAAATGTATCTAGTGTTATTAGTAATGGAAAGTAAAAAATAAGACCAAATTGTGTATTTAGGGATTTAGTCACTGCACCTCTCTGAGAACCAAGAACTTCTTTTGCATGATTTACTCATCTTTATTCACTTCGACAATAAACTGAATGACAGTATCACCAATAGTGCAGGCCATACTCTGATAATAATAATAATAATAATAATAATAATAATAATAATAATAATAATGTAAACTTTGTTTGCTCTGGCACAGCGCACCTGGTGTAAATGGAATGGCCATTAGCCATGGAGACATGAGACCATGTTAAGAATTACAAAAGGACAAGAAGGAATCATAAAGCTGAGGCACTTGGTCTGATGTTTTGCAATCGTTTTTAGGTCTCAGTATTTTTAAGACTATTTGTGTGAAAGAGCTCACAGTGGCCGCAGTGTAAAGTGGATGAACAGGGGTGGTTCAGTGGTTAAGGTAAATATTTACCCTATGTAACTGTTCTAACTTATGTACCTCTATAACATTTCTATAGGTTCAATCTTAACAATGCAATTTTAATCTTAATTGAAATAGTTTTAATTAATCTTTTATCAGTTTAGTTTATCCTTTAAGGTTCACTATTGCCTTAATTGTATATTTAACTTACCTGTTAAAACTTCCTCTATAGCAACATTCTCTAAAACAAGCCTTTCATTCGTTCATTCATTGGCCACCATTAATTTTCAGCTCTATCTTAATTCTCTCGAGCATTCTCTTGAGTTCACTAGAGCTTCACAGGTTGCCACTGAAATCCCCTTTCACTCCTCCATGATGACATCACAGAGCTGGTGGATGTTAGAAACCCTGCGCTCCATCACCTTCCATTTGGGAATGCCCCACAGATTTTTATAGGGTTTAGGTTTGGAGACATACTTGACCTTTACCATTATTTCTTTAGCAAGGAAGTGGTCATCTTGTGATTGAAGTCGTTGTCATGTTGGAATACTGCCCTGCACAGTTTCTGAAGGCAGGGGATCGTGCTTTGCTTCAATTTGTCACAGTGCATATTGGAATTCATGGTTCCCCCTATGAACTATAGGTCCCCACAGCCTGCAGCACTCATGCAGCCCCAAACCATGACATTCCCACCACCATGCTTGACTGTAGGCAAGACACACTTATCTTTGTACTTCTCACCTGGCTGCTGCCACACACGCTTGACACCATCTGAGCCAAATAAGTTTATATTGCTTTCGTGCTCGATTGCGCTTTCACAAAAAAGTGCAATCGAGCAGTTACCAGTAAGGTAGTTATACACACACACACATATGAATGACAGATTTTCAGTCTTATGTACTTATGGAATCTTATGGACTCCTGCCTAGAAAAATCTTTTGAATGCACAGTGTTGATTGGCTATTAAGATGACTAGCTGTTTACAGCCACAACATCCAGAGATAAAGACAGATTCTTATATCTTATTATGGTTAATTCTAATTGTTCAGACCTATGACCAGGCCTATCACAAGAATCAGGACACAACCAGTACAACAAATTGATGTTGGAATAGTGTAAAATGTCCAATGACGCAATGACTTCAAAGCATCCTCTTCCTATTCATCCCACTCCTCCACGACTTCTGTCACATTGAGACAACCCAGTAGAGTACATTGTCCAGACATTCAGGTTCTCATACTCATCTCCAAAGGCTTAGCTCCTCCATCCCACACAAACATTCTATGTCTATGACGTCAACAAATCCGAAACCCACATGGATATGCATCTCCTTATTCTTATTACATAGAGACTTTTGCACATGCATGCATGCCCAGAGCACCCCACACACCATGTCATGAGGAGCTATAATAACACTTAACAATGTACTAAACAGGCTGCTATGATGCAAATTTCCATCTGTTTAACTACCACAAAGCACAATCTCCCAAATGGTCCTCATTTTAAATCCCATGACTGCATTTACTATCCTTTTTATACAGTATTGGTTTTGCTTTGCAATTAGCCTAAGCAGTTTGAAGCACATAAAAGAATAAAATAAATATGATACTATGAATTAAAAAAAAACACTGGAACTAGGACCTGGAACGACACAGATTGACAAATTTGAATTCTTTATTTCTTTATATAAATTATATGAATTTGATCAATAGTACATTGACAAATCATTCATATGAACAAATCACAGGATGGAATCGAGTCACCATTAAAAAACAAACCTAGAGTAAGCAACTTTTTATGGATACAGTAATATATATCAGTTGCACTGATATGCACTAACCAAATGTTTGTCGATGGTGGACATATCAATTCATGTCAATTGTTATGAACTTTTGTTGCACCATATCTGCGATGAGACTCTATTATTTCAATCATATAAATAGTATACAGTGAAGCAAGACATTGTTCCCCCAAAACTTTAAGGTGATAGATGGGACTGCGGCAGCCTAGCATTTAAGCTACTGGACCTGAATGAATCTGATTGTCCTGGATTCAAACCCACCTCTGCCAGGCTCCAACAGTTGGGTCCTTAAGCAAGACCAATTGCTTGGATTGTAAGACTGTACTAGTTGCAAGTCTCTCTAGATAAGGGCATCTGCTAAATGCCGTAAATGTAAATGTATAATGTTAAAAGACTACAAGATGCAATACAGTACAAACTAATACTGCATTACACTATGTAAGAACAGTATCGCACAAAAGTGAGTAAACCCCATACATTTTTGTACCTATTTTATATCTTTTTGTCAGACAACGTTGAAGATATGACACTTTGATACAATGTACAGTAATCAGTCTACAGCTTGTATGACAGTGTAAATTTGTTGTGCCCTCAAAATAACTAATTAATGTCTAAATTAGCCATTAATGTCTAAACCGCTGGCAACAAAAGTGAGTACACCCCTAAGTAAAATTGGCCAAATTGTGCCCAAAGTGTCAATATTTTGTTTGGCCACCATTATTTTCCAGCACTGCCATAACTCTCTTGGGCATGGAGTTAACTAGAGCTTCACAGGTTGCCACTGGAAACCTCATACAATGTATGAGTGGATATGGCAATTGATTTTCTAAGATTCACAGCTTCGGTCATAAAAAATATTATGGCTTTTGTATCAGCCAGATAATTAGAATTGTTTTTCTAAGAATGCCCAGAAGCTTAATTTTGTGTTCTGACACTACCATGCAGATGCCCACACAGAAATCGGGACTTGTCCTGTCAAGCAATGTTTTTCCAATCTACTGTTTCTAATCTACAATTATTTTAAACGGATTTTCTAAAGAATTCTTACCAGCTTTACCTTGAACATAAAAGCTGATGGAGCTGTAAAGGATGTGTGACATAGAGCATGATTCAAATGGGACCACATACTAACTCCTAAGCAAAAAAATCAGGAAAAGTTTGTAAAGTATTTAAACTTCAAAAGCCACGGTCTGTCACGGTATCGGATTGTGACAGTGCCCTTGCCATACACCATTTACACTTCTGTAATAGCAGCATGTAGAAAAGTACACTGAAATCTTGGATGCCTTCAAGATGTCATCTTTTCCATGGACATATATGCATTTTTCAAAGAGACAATGCAAAACTACATGTTGTACCCGTAACAAAAGCATGGCTATGTGTAACAAGATGGTATGGGTACTGGACTGGCCTGCCTGCAGTCCTGACCTGTCCCCAATAAAGAATGTGTGAAGAGACAACAATAACCCATACTGCTGCACATTTTAAGATGTGTTCGCAGGAAATATGGGACAAAATAACATCTGGAACACTAAATACCTATCGTCTGGACAGAAAAAATGTGTGTGTGGAGAAAAGGAATGGCAATATTACAAAGTGGTAAATGCTTTCCCTTGACAATTTTTTTAAATGTGTTGCATGCCTGAAATACAGGAATCGATGTTTATCAACAATCGTAACGCAGTTGACCAGACAAAACATGAAATAGCTCAGGATCACACTGTCTGCAATAAAATAAAAGTCAAAGTAAATGTAAAAAAACACCGTGTATATGCTTTTTCCACACTGACTCAACTTTTTCTGATTTGGGGTTGTGGAAAAAAGTCATATGAGGGCACATCTGTTATGCTAATGTATACACATGCTAATTTAAAAGCTACAACAGTAAGATCAGCACAGCTTTAAC
The DNA here is from genome assembly GCA_034779995.1 of Parotocinclus haroldoi. Taxonomy (NCBI): domain Eukaryota; kingdom Metazoa; phylum Chordata; class Actinopteri; order Siluriformes; family Loricariidae; genus Parotocinclus; species Parotocinclus haroldoi. Next base: position 10,834 of record JAUZST010058246.1, read on the forward strand.
ACTGTTATTCATTTTAGCAGTATTTTCTTCTGTCAGAAAAGAACAGAACAGAACAAAACAGACCTTTCTTTACAGTACAATAATAATATGTTGATCTTTAGAGTTAGAAGCATTTTGAAATTTGTATGTTTTTCATTAAATCTTTGTCCATATGTTTACCGTTGCATTAGCTACATTGACACACCTGGTATATAGTTTTCAGATTGTTATTATGGCTTTCACACCGATGACAGATTTGTACATTAGGACAAATATGGGCCTCTAATACTGTTTCGTCTGGCTCTTAGATTAGTTAGTTAGTTAAATCTGCCCATTCACACCTGATTGCCTTCCCACTATTGTTTTGCCACTCACAAATATGTGACATCGTACTGTTTCTCTGAATTACCAAATGACCATGTATACAGTAATATTTTGTCATATTTGGGTAATTTAGTTCTCTTTTGCTACTGTTAGGATCTACATGTATGTAGAGAATGAACACTAGATATAGAAAATTATAAATAATTCCCAAACTTCCAAGCACCACTGTAAAACAAACAAAAAAATAATAAGATAAAGCAAAGCATCATGTTTTACCACTGCTTATCCTGGTCAGGGTCACATAGGCAGGGGTCAGGGTCAGGTCTCAAGCCAGGCAGGCAGGCAGGCAGAAGTACAACCTGGACAAGATGTCATTCCATCACAGGGCTCAGTTTAATATATGCTGTAGTTAATATAAAATAAGTTACATTTCACCATGCAGATGCAAAAACTGAAGATGCCAGTTAAAATACAGTATGTGGTCCATATTGACTTTGTATCAACAATATGAAGACATTTTGTTTTTAATTGCTGAGTGGCTATGAGCTTCGGCAGTTCCACTTGTAATGGCCCACAAATATGTGTTTATGTGACTCCTCTTTGTAAGATCTGGGTTCCAAGTAGACAGAGAAATAGGATATACACACTAGACACTGTGTCAGAAGAAATGTTTTCAGGTTTTGTAATATTCCTTTGTAAGTTTTGCTTCCCATTGCCTTCTGAAGATTCTAGATTCTTTTTCATTTCGACTGAAGATAAATCAGGCAATTTCAAGTCAGAGCTCTGACATGGTTCATGTATGGGCTGTATGTGAGATTACTTTTGGACATGATCCGAGCTCTGAGAGTCGTAAAAGTGTAGCTTACTCCTGTTGAATAAACGATTATGAATTGAATGAATGAAAGAATTCTGTATTGTTCTTGATGGGATTAACTTAGTTTGTAGACACATGAATGACTGAGAGGATGTTCCAATGTGCAGTCTGTTGTAGATGTGAAAAATTGGACCATGTTCATTTTTTTTGGATGCAAACACTTCATTTAAGCACAACATTAGATGTTTTCGTGGCTATAAAATATTTTATAACAGTGGTTAAATCAATTTTATGATATTGCTTATCTCCTTTGACCACATGAGCATTGTTCATAAAACCCTTTATGCAACTACGACCCATTCCTGAAGACTCTGAGCTGCAAATCAAAGACATGTCTGGCTTAAGTTTTAAGTGACTAATCTCCAACCCGAAGTTGGAGTCACAAGTCACAAGAATCTGTTCTGGAAGTCAAAGTTAACACTCAACCCTAAAAGCTACATGTCCAGGTCAAGTATCGAATCTCTGTAATTTAAGTAAAACTCAAGTCAAGTCAATTACAAGTTATCTGGATGCTTGAGTCAAGACACATGTCCAAGAAATGTTTCAAGGCTCTAAGCTGAAAGTTTCAGATGTCTAATTCATGACTCATGACCCAGGATTCTATACTACCATACTGTGTCAACTCCATATTGTAATTCTAATTCAAGACTCTCCAGGCTCTCAAGTCAGGTCTCTGAGCTGCAAGTCCAACTGAAATCTCACGTATCTGTGTTGTCAGTCCACGTCAAGTCTTTTAGGTGCAAGTCTGAGTCAAGATACTTGGTCTCCAAGCTGCATGTCCAAGTCAAATACATTGCTCACAAGTATATAATGTGAAGGGCTCCATGTTGCAAGTCCAAGACATGTGACCTGTCTCCAAGCTGAAAGTCAAAGTCAATAGTCTTAGTCTCTTAGCTGCAAGATCAAGTCAACTCTTAGGTATCTAAGTTTCCCACATGCAAGTCCAAGGCACAACTCTGGTCTCTGTGCTGACAGTCTGTGTTAAATCACAAGTGTAAAACGCCTCAAACACTGCACTGTCTTTTCAGTCATTTTGCACAGTACAAATGATTGTGACCGGGCATCAAACATTACCCAATCTTTCATCAGGTGAAATCGCAGACAAGTCTGTCTGCTCTCCAAATTCCTCTTTGTCACGAAAAAACTAGTGCAACAAGTGATAAATGGATTTGACACAACAGTGTTTTTTCTTCCAAAAAATGGACACACTTCGCTGACTAGTTGGCCAACAGAAAATCAGGACAAATCAATCAATCAAAATCATGCAGTTTCAACTCGGCATAGGCTGAAAGCTTGTGTCAAGCTCATAAGTCTCTCCTCAGGTGCAAGTTCAGAAAAAGTTTCAGGACTCTGATCTTTATGTTCTTGGGTAAATCTCAATTATGCAAGCTGGAAGTCTCTTGCCTGCAAGTCTAAGACGGCTTTCTGTGCTGCTGTCCTCAAATTTGAAATTGCATGAGCTAAATTGGGCATGTTTCTCATTTTTTGGTCAGCTAAATAATAAAATGTTCTCTCTCGATTCCTAACTGAAAGACAAAAGTCGATACATTTGCATTTATTTAAGACGTTGATTCTGAAGGTAGTAGTGTGGTATTGAAGGGGTTAATTCAGCACTGAAGCTGCTGGGTTCCCAAAACATCAACTTGGTCTGTTTTAGGGCATTGTATGTGAGTCAGGTAAAAAGATTGAAAGCTTAGAGAAGAGCCCTCTGAGCACAGTGTTGCACGTGAGTCAGCGCTGAAATAGATGGCCTTGGGAATATACTCAAGTAAACAGTTACTCAGACAAGCATTTAAGAGACGTCCACCACTTCCGGTAAATACTTTTGAAAATAGAAGACCAAGGTAATTTCCTGTAGACTGCCTCCTTGTTCTCCTTTTAGTCTATATCTGCATAGACCGCATTGTCTTTTTCTCACAAAAAGGGCTTTCAGATCCTAACGCTAACCCTGTCCTTAACTGTGACGTTAGTAACCTGCACCAATTCTGTTTGCTCTTTTAGTTTTTCAAGTAATAGTTTCAGTTTCTTGCTAAACAATGCCCTGCTTCATTTTACAAGTATTCCTATCATTGTGATGACTCAAACACAGAGATGCCTTTCTAAGCTATTGCAGCTCTGCTACATTTTCAGTCTGTCTGCTGGACTAAAGCGCCACGTGACAGTTTGAAGCACAGACAAGGGCGATAGCGCCCTCTAGAGATAAACATGGCCCTATATTAGAAAGCCAATCCTTTATCACACCCTGGTTTCTCAGGCTCATTTCCTAGTCTTTTAGACGTGCTGGTCACTTTATTAATATATTGTTCTGCTGCAGACTGCCCCATAAACTGACTGAAAGGTACAGCACTGCACAGTGCAAGCTGTTAATCAAGTATGTGTAACAATTTTGCAAGGATTTGGTCGACTGCTTGATCAATAGATTAATGCTACCTGTTGCTATGCATCCTATTTTATATGCATTGGATGAAGAATGAACAGGAAATGATTGAGACACTGGAATGACATTGCTCTGCAGCCTCTCTGCTAATCTGAACAATAAGCATGTATTTACGTAAGAGGTATTGAGCTGCAGACAGAAAGGTGAGCAAAAGCTCACCCTGAAGGAATTTACTGAGGAGCTGAATGTCCGACAGAATAAAAGAGTAAAAAAATGATTGGCAGAGAGATAACCTAACAAAAAGACAGGAGTAATATAAACTGTAAATTATTAAGAAGGGAGAAAGCGTATAAAAAGTGTATTCAATGAAAATATCAGACCGAGTACGTCACAGGTACAGAGGACAAACGGAAGAGGACGACAAATTATACAAAAAAAAGGAGAAAAATGAATGCAGAATATGAAAGAAAGGCAAAATGTGTGTGAAAGACTTACTAAAAGTATGAATGAATGACTGAATGAATGAAAAAAAGCAAGAAAATACGAGAGTGATAAGGAGGGAGGGGGAATGCATTAAGAGAGAGAAAGAGAGAAACAGAGATGGACTCTGTTCAGTGCAGTTCTGCAACAGGAAGGCCATATAAGGGCTGCGAGTTTCCGGTGAGACTGTGTTTCTGAAAGGAGGGGCGAGAAACGAGGAGAGAAGTGGAATGAAAAGAAAAAAAGAGCGACTTGCCTTGAGAGGTCTGACCACTTACTTCTTCACTGTAATTGCGGCTGTATGTATGTGTGTTTCTCACAGTTCACTGACGTCAGTGTGCAGAAAACACTAAACTCCTAAAGGTCTGTTAGACACCGAGGGCATGCACACACACAATGGAACACACCTCTGTTTGTATGCAGGTGTAAGGGAATACACAAATACAAAAACACAGTGCAGCATCTGTTTGAATGACCGAACACTGACATAGAGTGAAAGAGACATTAGAATGAGATGGACTGAGAGAGGCAGACAGTGAGAGGGTAGACAAATAAACAGAGTGGAATGGAGAGAGAGAAAGAGATAGGTGTGTCTGCATGCTAAAACTCAGCATTGCATGGTCAGGGTTGAGGGGTGCAAGCATTAGCAGTGGATGAGACTGCAGGCCATCGCATGACTGTGCAGGGGTCACTGTTGTACCTGGTGGATGGCCATTCCCTTAATCAGGATACGTTATTTTGCACCTCACATGAAGAAGCTCAATTTCAAGTGAATTTGGATGGCTGGCTCAATGGGTAGCACCACAGCAGTCATTTCACAGTAAGAAGGTCCTGGGTTCGGTTCCCAGGCGGAGCAGACTGGGTGCTTTCTATGTAGAGTCTGCATGTCCTCCCCCAGTACAAAGACATTTTGGTAGGTTAATTGGTGTCTCTTAAATGGGTGTTAAATGAGTCTATGATGTATTGGCACACTATGCTGCCAGAAAGTGAATTAATTGATGTGTCCATATGAATTTGGATCTTTCCCAACAGGGCCTCTGCATTTGTCATGGCAAGCTAAAGGTTCAGGGCTTTCTATAGTAGTACAGTTAGTTCCCGTTTTACTATTTTTGGACTTTTTGATGGGAATCCAATATCATGCATACATATATATTATCAGAAACTGTACTCTATATTTTTAACTGCAATTTGTCCATGGGCATGTGACACGCTCCCTAGCGGTAGGTTGACTTAAGTGTTTTCAGCATGTGTAAGGTAGGCTACACCGTGATAAATACAGTACATACTTTGCATTCGACTTATATTGGAATAATTGGAACACTTTTCATGTAAACTTTAATAAGTATGATATTTTTTAGATGTTGGCCCCTTGCAAACGCTGATGATATGAATCAACAAAATATACAGTACTGTGCACAAGTCTTATGCCACCATTAGTTTTGTTGTTTTAGCAATGGTATAATGACTATATATAGGATATTGTTGATTAGTGGACCCAAAAACCAAAAACTTTGATTTGTCACTTGATACTGCAGGAAGTATAGGGATTGGACTGCAGAGGACTGGGGTAAAGTTATTTTCTCTGATGAAGCTCCCTTCAGACTGTTTGGAATAGTATTATCCGGAGAAGAAAAGGTGAGCACTACCATAAATCGTGTGTCATGTCAACACTGAAGCATCCTGAGACCACTGATATGTGGGGTTACTTCTCATTCATGGGAGTGGCGTCACTCAAAATTGTGCCTGAGAACACTGTCATGAATAAGAAATAGTTTAAATCCTTAAATAACAATTTCTCCCAACAATCCAGAAGCAATTTGGAGATGTTTTTTTTTTCCAGCATGGGGCACCATGTCACAAGGCAAAAGTGATAACCAAGTGGCTCGGTGAAATTTTAGGTCAATGTCCAAGAAACTCCCCAGAAGTCAATCCGATTGAGGACCTCTGACTAATCCTCCAAAAGAGTGTAGACAACAAAAACCCAAAAATTGTGATTAGGCAAGATTTGGTTGCCATCATTCAATGCTTATTCATCTCAATGCTCATTCATATATATATATATATATATATATGTGTGTGTGTGTGTGTGTGTGTTGTTTCCAGGAGGTACTGCATAAATTCCATTGTACAGTGTAACTGCTTGTTTCTCTGTGCATATGACAATACACTCTTGATTAATATATCTTCAAGATTTTCAGCATGATGAGGCAAATTTTATAGAAGAAGGCTCAACAATGCAAATATTAATACATAAATAGAAATATCAAACTCAATCAAAACGTATGGAATGCTTATAATTGCAAGGGGTCCACCCTAAATACTTGCCACTGTAGCAACAGAATCTGTTTATGTTTCTTTTTTGGGTTTTTTCATTTTTTTTGAATACTGCATACAAATGTCCTATATTTCAAGACTTTTGCACAGTACTGTAGTTTGGCCAAAACACCTTTATAGAGAGGGTGAGACTCAAGTGACCCACAGAGACAGATTCAGACAGTTTCAGTTTTTAACAACGTTTTCTCTTCACACAACACTGAGTCGATGGAAAAATGACGACAGAGATCCCAAGTCACACACTACATACACTACAGTAACGTCACTGGTGCTGTACTAATTTGCAACACGATGACACACTCATTCTGCCTGCCAGATTTCTTCAAGCTCTGTCAAACTGGATGGGAAGCATCTGTGAGCTGTTATCTTTAGGTCTATCCACAGATGTTCAGTAAGGTTTCATTTAAGGACAATCAGATACTTGTCCAACATTCACGATAGCACTGTCTGTTTTGGGTCATCAATGTCATTTGCCACAGATGGACTCCAATCAAGTTCTAGAGGCATCTCAACTATAGCAAATGACAACACGATGCACTGGACCTTGATTTGGATTGCCAAAGTATTTGAGTCAGGGATTTCATTATTTTATTTGTAATAATTAGAACAAAAACATACACTATTGCAGAAACTAGTTACGGTAATAGATAGTTCATATTCATAATCGAATTAAGTCAAGCCAAATGAGAAAAATGTGATACCCATCATGAAAGGTGGTTGGATCCCATTTTCAGTCCTGTTTTCTCTAGGGTTTTTTTGCAGTATTTCTTTTCCACTGTCATCCTAGGCTCACGCAATTTGAACTTTGGACCTCTGATGTAAAGAGCAATAAATAAATAAATAGGACTTGACAGGAGGACTTCGCTAATACTCAAACCCAGGTCACTGCAATGGAGGGCTGTCATAGAAGACTGCAATGCCACCCAAACATAATAGTATTACAATTTTTAGTACTTTTATCATTTCGATGTCTGCTAATCTTTTCCTGACTCTTTGCACTCTCAGCTTTCCTTTTGTTAATCTCTGCTTCTCTGTTAGTCTGTTAGTCCTTCTATCTGCTTCTCCATTCTGTTCTCACTTCTTTATATAGAGATCTGTCTTAGCAGTGAGATCTGTCTATCTCTCTGTGTTCACACGGCTGTGTTTCTAATCATCTCAGTTCAGGTGCCGTGCCAGGTGTCTCATTTCTGTTTACAAGCCTATTAATGTGCCTGTGATTTATGTAATGGATGTGCTTGCGTTTGCGTCTCCAAAGTTCGGAGTATATAGGTAAAGGCAAGGTTGGAGCCCTGCAGCGAAGCTGAGCTGAACAGGGTTTAGTGCAAATGATGACATCCACTGAGCATCCAGCAAGGTAAAAACAACAACAACAGCAACAACAACAGAAGCAGGTCAGAATCACAGAGAGTGAGAGAGAAAACGACAGAGGGCACTTGTTTATTGATTAATTTTTATTCATCTAGCAATCAGAATAATAGCACACTTATATAGCAATATTCATCCTGTACAATGTTTTGTTACACCTTACATTCAGAAAAACAAGTTTATTCATGTTATTATTAATTGTTTATTATTGTTATTAGTTGCAGTGTTAAAAGTACTACAAAAGTTTAACAAATAGTAGATAATATATTAAAACTAATAGTGAACGCTCTTAGATGGCATATAGCATTTTAGCTTTAATAATAATGACAGCATATTTTCATTTGAAGTGCAGACTTCAGCTAAAATGATTTTAAAGCATGTTATCTTGATAGTAACATGGTTTTCTAAGCTCCAGCATTATGAACAACACCTTTAGTCTGCTAGGAAACCAAACTGACTAGCTGCTAGCTCTGCTATGTTAAAGCGATACACTTTGTTTTTTTTTCCTATTTGACCACTATGAAGTAAATACAAATCTTAATCTTAGGACTAACTTGAGTATGTTGTGTCTATTGTCTATTGATGTACACAGTGCTAAACCCCAATAACGTTGCCTCTTAAATCGTAGGATTACTGATGCTGTCTTGGATGTGCTTGTCAGCACTGACTCTTCTTTTTAAAGAAGAAATCCCCAGAAGAAAAGCACATAAATTCATAAACATTAATTGTTTAGCAGTGTAAGGCCTTTACAATGCAGGAGACTGAGTGCTTAATGTGAAAGGGAAATGATGTGACGATGGCTGTTTGTTAATGGAAAACGCTTTGAGCATAAATAAGGATTGACACACAAATGCCAAATAACACAAATGTGATTCTGTGAGGATAGTAGTTTTGGATTGGAAATCTCCAAGTAGGCACAAAGTGGTTTAAACTTCATACTAAACAAGCTATATGGCAGTGTTATAGGAAACTCCTTAACCCTTAGACAGCCTAGTTTAGGTCACAGCTAAGCTAGAGCAGTTGTTAATAACTTCGTTTTACATGGTTTGATTCAGGGTCAGTATGCTTAACTGCCATAATTCTTCATGGTGTATCTTCAACAAGGTGCTTGACACATTGCTCAAAAATGTTGGTCCATACTGGCATGATAGTTGCAGCAGATTTAACAGCTGCACAACTTTTTCACTATTTTCACTGGATATTTTCTTTTTCTGACCATTCTCTGTTAGCTCTAGGGTTGTCTGTGCATGAAAATCCCACTGCATTGCAACACAAAAAAGTCACAACACCAGTGTTACTGCAAAGCTCAGAATGATCCACCACCCAAATACTACCTGATCTGTGATGGTTCTGTGTGAATCCTGACCATTAGGGAACAGAATAAAGGGTACTAACAAAATATGTAAACAAACAGATACTGTAAAGTCTATAATTGTAGAACTACAAAGTACAGTGCTCACCAAACCTCAAACAAAGGATACGCATAATATAAACTGAAAATGCAGAATGCCCAAGACATTTGCACAGTATTTTATATATATATTGGACGTTTAATCATCAGCAGGTGGAAGACTGCCAAAGATGCAAATAAAATGAAACAAAATTGTGTTTATCTTCATTAATCCTGCATTCATTGCCAGGATTTATTGCCTGAAGCTGGAATACACCTGTCAAAAAGGAAGCAAATGTATTTTACCCTGGGGAAATGGTTGGAGAGACAAAAACAATTTAAGTTGTTGCTTTGGACAATATGGAAGCATCTTGGGAAGACACTAAGTCTACACTTAGATACCACTCGCAAACCAACTATTTGGAAGTGCATACAAAATTATTTTATTTTATCTAAGTACAGAAAAAATACCTGAGGTTACTAAATGCTATTGGAATTGTAGAACAATTAATGGTCAGATGAGAAGAAATAGGGATTTATAGGAACACAAACATGTAATGTCTGGGGATTAGGTGTGGATCTCTCTTTATTTTAGACCTTCTCATGAAGGTCTACAGTTAATGGCACTGATTTATCTTTCTCATTGCAACTGGCCCGGTCAGTGTCATTAACTGTAGAGCCTCAAGTTGTACTTGAAAGTATGAAAATTTAAAGCCAGCCTGGATTTGCTCAGCATTGATGAATCATCTGATCAATGCCTCAAGGTTTTGCCTGACCCTGATCTAGCATGGCATATCGTCTGATTTATACTTACTTATAGACACACATTGCTATCAAAACATGTTTGTATCTTATACAAATTCAGTATGAGTCACTTGTTATACAATGAAGTGCCTAGACGGCTTCCAACATGATGATCCAGTGATGAGTAATCATAAGCATGTCTTTGCTAGTTCTAGGAATCTGACATACCTTATACAGTATGCTTTAAAAGTCTCTAAACAAGAACTGTAAACATGTTCTATTGTATCGTCTGTCAAGTCAGTGTTAAGGAGCCAGTTTACAATAAACATTGATTAGTATTATGCAATAGTTTGGGCACCCCAGACAAATTCTATGTTTTGTTGATTCAGTACCCTGTCGATTCTTCTGGTCCCACCTGCACCTCCAGTTGGTCATCATACCTGGACAACCAGAACTCTCCAAGCTCTGCTGCAGAAACACTTCTTTCATTCTCTCAAAAAATGTATTCCTGCAACACCGGACTTCTTATGTCTCCTATATACTGTAATTCTGCTCCATTTACATTTTAAATGTATGAATTGAAATTTCATTGATTCATCTACTGTAATGTGAAAAGTGTCAGGCATTCAATATTTTTTGTGAAAAGTCTGCTTATTTGTTATTTAAGAGTTAGAGGTCACTGCATTTTATAGTTCTACAATTACAGACATGGTCCATCTGTTTATCTACATAGTATGCTATCGATAAGCCATTGGGTAGCGTGCTATATATAACAACAATAGGAAAACAGGCAGAATCATGAGTAGAGGGTCTGTGTGATTGCACAAAGTCCAGATCTCAGCAGGAGTCATCAGTAAGGGTCTGATCATCGTTTCCTCCTCCAGCATCAAACCCTTCATTTCCTGCTGATTGTAAACACCACATTAGAGCTACACTTCTCAGAGCATGAGCCGAAGCAATAACACTCAATTAATTATGCAAAAGGACCCAGAATGAAGGACACGACTTTAAAGTCCTGTTTCTTTTGGCTTTCTTTTGTGGAGAATGTTAATGTATTTATATCCACATATTTTTGAATATGTGCCCTCTACCCTTTTTGCATACTAGTATATGCATGACTCATCTGCACTTCTGTCCTGCCTATTTGCAACAACATCCTTGTGGGTGCCACAGAAAGTCTGTAGCCACCCTCAGATACAGCAAATTTTGTCGGCCTCGCTGGATTGCTGCAAAGTCCACCAAAACTCAAACTTGAGTCTGTTTGGTTGTAAGCTAGCATACTTTATCAATGCACTACCCAGTTAGGTGTGTTAGGAGCATCATCAGAACTATCAGAATTAAATGGGGTTCACTGAGTTTCAACCTGAGGAAGGAAGAGACATTATGATTCTACAAATTCAAAACAGAAAAGTTGGGGCAGTATGAAAAATGCAAATATATATATATATATAAAACACAGTGCTCCCAACAAGTACTTTGACATTTATATGATGAACCCAGACAGTATGAACCAAGGACTTTTAATGTTGTGTCTGATAAAATTTAAACTCATTTGATAGCAACATCCATTCTTGCATTTCAGGCCTGCAACACATTCCAAAAAGTTTTGCCGGGGGAAATTTATGGCTAGTAATTAAGTAAAAAAAACAACTAAATTTGTAACTATGATTTGGCAAGCAATGTCAACAAAAAGCTAAGTCTTTGAACAGCAGAGGTGGGCAGAGGATCTCCAGTGGTTGTTTTGTGTTGTCATGTTGATAAATGCATAGATGTCCCTGGACATGATGTCATCTTGAAAAAAAATGTGTTACTCTAAAACCGCAATGTACAATTTTTTTTTTCTTTTTTTGCTGCCATCACAGAAATGTAAATGTCCTTTGCCAAGGGCACTGACACAATCCCCTACCGTGACAGAGCCAGGTTTTTAGACTTGTTGCTGATTACAATATAGATGGTCTTTTTTGTCTATGGTCTCAAGCACACAGCAAAAAAAAATGTATGTAATAATGATTAATCCGACCATAAGACACTTCCTTGGAGATCACCTGGCAGAGGATCTCACCTGGTCCCTGAACACCAGCACCATAACCAAGAAAGCCCAGCAGCATTTCTACTTCCTGCAAAGGCTGAAGAAAGCACATCTCCCACCTCCCGTCCTCAACACTTTCTATAGAGGAACCATCGAGAGCATCCTGAGCGGAGGCATTACTGTCTGGTTTGGGAAATGCACACCATGTGGTTGAAATTGACTAGACTTGACTAGACCATGGTCTAGATCATGGTCGTTCTGCTTAAGTTTGCACTCTTGCCCTTTACACACTGACCTTTGTTTTAATTCTTTGAAACGTTGAATGATATTATGCACTGTAGAGGGGAAAAAATATAAATATCTTCCAATCAGTCTGTAAGGTACAACATTTTTTCAAACTGTCAACAATGTTCTCATTCATTTCTTGGCAAACTGGAGATCATCTGGCCATTTTGGATCATCAAAGACCCATCTTTTTCTGGATGCTTCTTTTATACCAAATAATGACTACAATCGCATTTTTCAAAATGTGTTGCAGGTTTGAAATGCAGGAACGGATGTTTATTAACAAAAAATGAGGGTCTGAGGTTCATATTGTTTGCAATTAATTCAAGTCAATTAAATTCAGATTTATTTATATAGTGCTTTTTACAATGGAACATTGCCTCAAAGCAGCTTTACAATATTACTGTATTATTGTAATATTATTATTGTCTAATGAATTTTGTTTTATAATTTGAATTATTATTTTTTTCTACTAATAATTTAAATTGTAATTTGTTATTTATTTTAAACTATTTTTCCTATGATTTAAAATACATTTAGTATTTGTTTAATTAACATCTAGGCCGCCCATGGAGGACGGGTCCCCTGTTGAGTCTTGGTTCCTCCC
>JAUZST010058257.1:0-23616 GCA_034779995.1 Parotocinclus haroldoi
TTCTTTTTCTTATTCGCTTCTCACGTTCTTTGGTCCGATTAAACGGAATTTTGGTCCAAATAAGCGAATAAAATTACCCGTATATAATAGGATTTGTTTCGGTACTTTAGGATTTCGTCTGAATAAGCGTCCCAGGTTTACGACCTTGTTTTCATGCTCCTGATGCCAGTTCTTTCCTCAGCACTCCAGAACCTCTGCATCATCATTAGCCTAGCCTAAATACTCTGGACCGTTCTACTGACATTTTATATCCTTCTTCTGTTGTGCAGTCTGTTTTATTGTATTGTAAGTAAAACTTGTGTTCATTAGGAACAGTGTCTCCAGTGTGCACACATACATAACTGACACACAAACTTTCGCTTTCGGGCGGCACGGGGGCTCGGTGGGGTAGCACCTCAGCCTCACAGCAAGAAGGTCCCGGGTTCAATCCCAGGGTGGAGCACCCTGGGTCCTTTCTGTGTGGATTCTGAATGTCCTCCCCGTGTCTGCGTGGGTTTACTCTGGGTTCCTCCCACAGTCCAAATACATATGTGTTATGTTAATTGGTGTCTCTAAATTGGCATTGACTTGCGTGCGTGCGCGTACGTGTGTATATATGAGTAGTTGAGATAAACTTGTGTATAGATATAACCTTGTGTGTGTTAAAGAAGCCAAATAAAACAAACACAACAAACTATGCCTCTTTCCCATGGTTGTCCATACCTTTCTCTCTCCCTCAATGATGGTGAGAGGGACAGTGATGAAAGGCCATTTGCTTCTGGGAGGTGAAGGTCTGTCACAGTTCCACAACACAATTATCTGTAACACAACATCCCAACCAACAACCATTAGCACGATTAATCTGACTTTAGTGTGTATATATAGATTTTTCTGATATAAGGCCAACAACACATGAGAACAGTCAATAAGGTGTAATCGTGATTAGGCGCAAAAATAGCATCCACAAATGCCTGAGTCTTTGGAAACCATTAAGACAATTGTTAAAATCTTTAAATTTTCAAATGTTCATCCACACTATTGGAAGGGAAAAGCCTATTTCTGTCCAAACTGTTTTTCTGATACGATTTGTGTTGCATTGTCTTTTAAAACCTGCATAGGCGTCCCTGGAAAAGTTGGAGACAGTGAACATAAGGCTTCTAAGTAACTTTAAGTGGCATTTATGTTACCAGGGCAACAGCTGTTACCCTGTATAGACAGAAATGCCTTCAGATTCCTTGAATCATCTCATGATATGTACTGTAGAGGGAGAAATATGCAAATCCCCTCCAAGACTTTGTTCATGAACATTGATTTTAAACAGGTCAATAAAATATTCTTATGCATTTGTTGACAAACCGCCCAAATTTGCTCAAGGTTTTTTTTTTATTTGTAAGTCTCATCATTAGTTATTATTTTATTTCCATTGTTTGGAATCTGTTGCAGGCCTGAAATACAGGAATGAATGTTTATTAACCAATGACCAAAACTGACCAGAAAAAAAAAAAAAAACATGACATGGAATATCTTAAATATATACTGAAAAGTATGTTAATATACATATGAAAAATAAATAAATAAAAGTGTAAATAAATGAATAATCAGTATAAATGACTAAATAAATAAATATACCGAAAAATAAATATATTAATATATAAAACTGTGCATAAATTAAAATGTTGGTTTACTTAAACGCCTTTCAATTTTTTTTTATTTTTTTTTTGCTTTTATTCATTTATTTCCATAACTGTTTATTTCCGTATTTATTTCTTTCTGCATTCATTCATTTTCCTATTTATTTATTACCCGTATTTCCTTCTCCTTATATGATAATGAAGGCGAAGCAATCAATCAACCTAGAGCTTCCACGGGTAATACGTGAGCAGGGCGTCCGAGCGACCAGCCACTATCCGAATTTAGTAGAGGTCAAAGACTATGAACTATGTCCTCAAACTTTCAGCAAGCAAGGCAAGGCAAGTTTATTTATATAGCACCATTCATACACGAGGCAATTTAAAGTGCTTAACAGAACTGAAAAAAAAGACATTTAAAAACAATAAAATGAAAACAAAGTTAAAAGTACAATTAAAACACCATCAAAAACATTAACCTAAGGACTACAAGTGGGTCAAACCTCTGTGTCAGAAGATGCAGCAAACCAAAAGAAATGTAGCTACGGCCTCCGTAGGGTAAATAAATCCAGGCTTCCAATTTCAAGACGTGCAATAGAAACTAGGGTATCTGACATCAATCAACCAATAGGAATGCTAAGACACTGTCCCTTCATGATCATATAAGGAGGAGGAAATACGGGAATAAATCAATAGGACAATTAATTCAATGAATTTATAGAAGACATTGAAGTAAACAGACTTTTTTTTTTTTAAATTGTATTTCACTCATTCATTATCTTCCGCTTAATCCACAAGGGGTCCGGGCCAGCCGGTGCCCACCTGGCAACTCTGGGTGCAAGGCAGGAACAACCCTAGATGGGAGGCCAATCCATCGTAGGGCACACACACACACACACAAGGCACACTCTAAGAGCCACTTTAGAGAGACAAATTAACCTAACATGCATGTCTTTGAACTGTGGGGAGAAACCGGAGTACCCGGAGTAAACCCACGCAGACTCAGACCATTGAACCCGGGACCTTCTTGCTGTGAGGCGGCAGTGCCACCCACGAGCTGCCCAAGATTTTATTTATGTATTTTTATTTATTCAGCCATTTTTTTTTTTACACATTACGCAAGGCAAGTTTATTTGTATAGCACCATTCATACACGAGGCAATTCAAAGTGATTAAAAATAATAATAATGAAATGTAATAAAAAAAGGTCAAATTAAAACAAAGTTAAAAGCGAAATTGAAACACGGTCGAAAACATTAACCTACGCTAGTGCAGGTAAAAAACACAGTCAGGTGTCATGTGCACATTTGATATTTAGATTTATTTGTTTATTTAGTTTTAGTTTTGGCAGGCTTGGACCTCCATACAATTGAAACATTTAAGTTTCAGGCGAAGTTTGCCTTTAAAACAACTTCTACATTTCCAGTCAGATGCCAGGCTCCTGTTGGCCCCGTAATGGATGGCTACCCTGCTTCCTCTGAGGATGGGCGCCTGTAGTGTCCACAACTCACAATAGAGAATTGTGGGGTGAAAATATAAACAAACAAACTGAATGTGACAATAATCTGTTTTCTAACCATGTACACTGCCTTTATGTAAATAAAGGGCAAATCTAGTGCTCAAAATGTGGTGAGATGTCTACATGTATACACACACACACACACACACACTTACCTGCGCACAGAACTTGGACTTGGCGACAGCAATGATGAGTTTGAGGATGGGCTGTTGCTGAGACTGAAGAGGAGTTACAGCCTGAATAAGAGCTGTGAATTCCTGCTGTGTGGTCCAACCTGCATGAACACACAAACATTGAATGTGCATAAAAAAAAAACTCACTGGTTTTCGTTTTGTGTTTGTTTCTTTGTTTATTTGATGTCGCTTTCAGCATCAATGATTATTCAAGGCAGGAACAAGGTTATGTTGATTCTAGTCAGTCACATTCACAGCAGGCCAATTTAAAGCAACCGGTTAACTTGTGCCCCCATGCAGAGCGATAACTCAAGAGACATTGCTTTCTGCTCCAACATGACCCAACACAACCGCTGGTTCTCACAGCTTATCTCGTTCACACACATTAGACCTGCCATATGTTTAATGTCAACGTCCTTCCTAACACAAGCCTACCTTTTCGTTCAGACTTGGAACCAGTACTGAATACTGGGCTGGACCCTCAAACAGGGACACTTTAGGAAGACCAGTTAAACTAATGCATGCTTCTCTGGGGTTGAAACCAGAATGCCCAAAATACGTCCATATTTTTTTTATCATAGATTTCATAAAATATTTGGCAATACAAATGACCCAAAATACTTCTCAAACCTTTGCCAGAACTATGACCTGAAAACCAAAGAATAGCAATGAATGCAGGCCGGCAATGGACTTTCACCCACAGTAACCTGCCTTAAAAAAAATCTTTGAGCATTTACGGTGGCACTCGAAGACAGAAACAGCCAAATATTTCAGTTCTGAAAATGAGTTCTGATTTTTTTACTCAAATCATGTGGATTATATATGATTTCTAATGATAAACATTTTGAATAAATTGTCAACTAAAATTTTCACTAGTTGTCCCCGCTGTAAAACATAACAAGAAAGGTATTATTTTATGTGGAACGTGTCCAGGCAGGTCTCAGTGGCGTCATTTCCTGTTTTACAGGAGCTTCTCTTTGATGTTATTTCAGTCTGGACCAGCTATCTTCATTCATTCATTCATTCATTCATTCATTCATTCATTATTTTTGGCGTACTCCACAAGGAGTCGCTGACAAGCTGGTGCCCAAGGGCAGGAAAACCCTAGATGGGGCGCGAATCCATCGTAGGACACACACACACACACACACACACTAAGGGCCACTTTAGAGACACTTTTAACCCAACACGCATGTCTTTGGACTGTGGGAGGAAACTGGAGTACCGGGAATAAACCCACGCAGACTCTACGGCATCCAAAAAGAGAAACTTTCTCCATAACAATTCAAATTTAGACAACTATTGCCCACACAAACGGCAAAAACACTATCCAGTAACGGTCGGGAGTCAAGAACAGGAGATCAAAACAAGTCCGGAGGGCAAGGCAAAAAGCCAAGTCAGAGGACAATAAACAGTAATGCAATAAAAAGGGTGAAACGCTTCAAAACGAGGACTAAGCCAAGTGAATCAGCGAGTGCCGTGTGAACGGAGAGCTATACATAGTGAGTAGAAATAAGGTGCAGGTGTGTGTGATTAATGAGAACGATGGAGATCGTGAGCATGCGAGTGAGTGGGCATGATCCGCTGAGTTCAGTTCACGTGTGTGACATCTTGGTTAGAAGCAAATCTATTACGTGCTATTGCTACTTCAGAACTTATTACCCTCGAAATTCGACTTTCTAATCTTTAGTTGAACAATTGTCAGTCGCGAAGAAAATGTGACATATCGCCTATTTTTTCACACCCTAAATATACTTCATATTTCGAATACGCATAATTCATTTGAGCGAAATCAGCAAAAATCAGAAGAAAACTTTTTTTTCTCCTTTCTCTAATGTACTAGAATGTAATAACGGTGATAGGATTAGGATCAGTCTGGCATCGCGTTTTCATATCTTCTTTGAGGACATACTTAGAGGGTGAATTTAAATAGAGGGTGTGCACTTGTGATAAGCTTCCCCAATCACTGGCTACATCATCGTACTATGTGGGGTAACACAACACACTGGAGTATTGCTTTTTTGTGATCATACGATTACGTGAAAAGCCCAAAGACTTTCAGAGCTGGTGAGGCAGAAAGTATCTCACAAAAGTGGGCACATTTTTGTAACCATGTTATTATCTTTTCATGGGAAAACAATGAAGATATGACACAATAAATGTATATAATTTATATATATATATATATTGCACTCATACTCTCTCATATTGCACACTGAATATTCAACATGGCACCTCATGACAAAGAACTCTTTGAGGATCTGAAAAAAAGAATATTTGCTCTATATGAAGATGGATTAAGAAGATTGCCAACACCCTGAATGTTAGCTGTAGCACAGTGACCAAGACCATACAGCGGTTTAACGGGACAGGTTCCACTCAGAACAGGCCTCACCATGTTCGGTGCACATGCTCAGTGTTATATCTTATTTCTGTTTGAAAACAGAAGTATCAGTGACCTAGCATTAGAGGTTAAAGGGGTGGGGTGTGTGTGTGTGTTTGTTTTGCACTGTCATAGGCCACACACTGTATCAAACTGGTCTAAATAAGATCCACAAGACAACCTGCCAACCGTTGCAACCTGCTAATGACCAGCAGACTAAGGACATGGACTACTGGAACCATTGTCCTGTGGTCTGATGAGACCCAGATAAACTTGTCTGGTTCAGATGGTGTTATGGCTGTGTGGGCAAACAGGTGAGGAGTACAAAGACAAGTGTGTCTTGCCTACAGTTAAGCATGTTGGTGGGAATGTCATGTTGCACGAGTGCTGCTGGATGCCAACCACGAATGCCAACATGTACTTTGACATACTGAAGCCGAGCATGAAATCAAACTTTTTGGAAACTAGGGCCGCAGGGCAGTATTCCAACAACCCAAAACACATATCCAAGATGACCACTGCCTTGCTTAAGAAACTGAGAGTAAAGGTGCTGGACCGGCCAAGCATGCCTCCAGGCCTAAGCCCTATAGAGCATCTGGGGAGGTCTCTATGATGTTGTCATGGGGGAGGATTCCAGTGGCAGTCGATGAAGCTCTAGAAAAGTCCACGCCCTAAAGAATTAATGCAGTACTGGAAAATAATGGTGGCCACATAAAATACTGACACTTTGGGCAGAATTTGGCCATTAGCACTTAGGGGGGTATTCACTATTGCTGCCAACGGTTTAGACATTAATGGCTTTCACAAGTTCACAGCAAATTTACATTGTTATACAAGCTACACAAGTGTCATATCTTCAGTGTGGTCCCATAAAAATCAATAATTAAATAGTTACAAAGAGGTACCAGAAAATTATACATTTGGACTTCTGGTGGGATGTGATGCCCCAGCACCTCAAATATGTGCTCGAACTCTGAGTCACACTGGTTTTTATTCAGCCTGTGTGTGTGTGTGTGTGTGTGTGTGTGTGTGAGAGAGAGAGAGAGAGGGAGAGAGTGTAATAAATTACATGTCACAGTCTTGCAAGACTGGATTATACTATTTGAATATGGCATTTTCAACGTAAAAATTGAAGGTGGAAATTACACCTACAGTAACGAGAGGTACAGAAGTGTGTGCAAAGTAACTACAATGTGACTGCAGTCATTTACAATGGTGCTTAAAGCTTTTATATTGTGCTTATATTTTTGTTTGGTCGTACATGTTCTGGAAGTAGACGACGGAAGTAGAGCCTAATTACACAATTCAGACAGCAATATTATACTTGGCCTTTTATTTATTAAGGGAAATAATCAAAAATGACACGTCTCCAAGTAGCAATTTGTGTGAACCTTTCACTGCTTTCAATTTCTGGTGTGACTGCTTGGATAGAAATAGCTGCAATTAACCGTACATGCACTTAGGCTTCATTTGGAATTTCCCATGCCTTATTCCTGAGTAGAGTAACAATGGTCTCGATGGTCCTCGATTTGTACACAGTCTGTCTTCGGATTGGTGGAGGCCAAACACTTTGGAGAACATTTTTCAATAGGAAAAGAATCACCAGCTGTTTCTCTGAGGTCCTCAGAAATCTCCTTTGACTTCACCATGATACAGAGCTCTGTAGCCAGGTGCTCTTGGTAAACGTGTTGGGTAGATCAGATTGGATAAATCCCCTTCCTTTAAAACATTGTCCACTCATAACTGATTATCATCCCATTCATTGAATTTCACCTTCAAATCTGTGATTTGACCCGTGAAAACCATACAATTCCACCTGTGTGTAACATACATTTCTCAGACCCACTGGGCCGTAGAATTTCCGAAACCTCAAGGCCTGCTGGGGGTCGTAAGTGGTGAGTACCTTCCCACAAATTTCTTCCCACTAAATTGTATTAATAATTTGTTGTTTATTTGAAACTAATTTTGCTATGATTTAATATACAGTTAGTATTTATTTAATGAACATCTAGGCCGCCCATGGAGGACGGGTCCCCTGTTGAGTCTTGGTTCCTCCCGAGGTTTCTTCCTACCATTTTAGGGAGTTTTTCCTTGCCACTGTCGCCCTGGGCTTGCTCAGCTTGGGATTGGCCTTTTAAGATCATGTATTACCGTAAAGCTGCTTTGAGACGATGCTAGGCTGTAAAAAGCGCTATAGAAATAAAACTGAATTGAACTGATCTAAAGTAGATGGCTGGCTGTCTCTAAATTGAGATCCTTGACTGATGATTCTGTGGATATACAGTATATTAGAGTATTTTAGCATGTTAACAGGTAAGAAGATGCTCACAATGGGACAGCAAGCCCATTATTATCGGTACAAATTCCAAGCGTGTTATGACACACAATAATGCTCCTTTATGAAATTATTATAGTTACGTGGCGTCTCACGGTCCAGTTTTTAGGGTTTCAAGTTAAAAGCGTTTCCCCTACGATGCCCGGGAAGAGGAGAGCACCAAACAGAGAGAACATTTTGCATCCTTTAATTTCTCCTTGAACAATGAAAGATTATTGCCTTCCATTATTACCGTCTTCCAAATGGGAGCAGTTTGTTTATATTAAACCTCCGTGTTGTTTCCTTAATGCGTTTCCACAAATATTAAATTGTCTGAGCTTGGATATGAGCTCATGGAGGGGGAGGGGGGGTGTTGAATGAGAAGGAGACAGTAAAGGGAAATAAGTAATAAAACATTGAAAATAGTTTCATAAATGGAATGTGAAACAAGTCAATTTGGACTGAAGCTTTGCACTATGAAACTCATTATGATCTCAAGCAAACGCACATCATTCAAAGCGAGCTTTTTTGGGAGGGCGGGGCATATTTGCCATGTGTAAAACCAACCGCTAGAAACAAGAGAATCTTTTTTTTTTTTTTTTAAATGAATGGTACCTGCAGTGTTTTACTACCATCACTAACAATAGCAGTCGTGATGTTTGTCGCAATGGCATCTTATTTCGGGTGTTAATTGGTTTAAATTATCTGCTAAACATGCTTTAAAACATGCTTTATACGTCATAACTGCATAGCATTAAATCAATCACTGAAGAGAAATGTTATGATTATTTCTTAACTGTGTAATACACTTGTAATTCGCTATGATGTTATGGTGTATAGGCATGTGAGTGTAGATATAAAGGGATCATGCTTTTACATCCAAACTCTAAACCTTATTGTTATTGGTGTTTTGGACCTTTTAGTCCTACGTTTCGAGATGTATTGTAAGATGTAAAATTATTGATTATATATATCCCCCACTGCAGTGCATTATATCTTTCAATAACTCAAGGAATGCAAGCCTAAGCTGAACACCCATGATCTTTGATCCCTCGGAAGGCACTGCATGAAGAACCAGCATTCATCAATAGCTGATATAAGGGATATAAGGGGTTACTTTGACAAACTCTTTCTCAAGCCCTACAAGAGTTACATTCACACATGCGTTTTCAACACGACAATGCAAAACCACATTCTGCACATGTTAGAAAGGCATGGAAGAAGAGGGTATGGGTACTTCGCTGGCCTGCCTGCCGTCCAGACCTGGCCCCACTAAAGAATGTGTGGATAATTGCAATGATGACAACAACCCCGTACTTTTACACATCTGAAAGCATGTTTGTAGAAAACGGAACGAAATAAAACATGTCTAACATTAAAATTCTTGGCTTCCTCTGTGCCAAAATGTGCTGCAAATGTTAATTTCTTTTCCATACTGTCCCAGCTTTGCTTTCTGATTGGCAGCTCTGTGTTTGTCACTCTCCTGCAACCCAATCACAAACCTATGAATGAATATATTTTTTTGTTTTATTTCATTTGAACTCCGCTGCTATTGTACCGTGCTGTTATTTTCTGACGGTGATGTCTAGACGTTGTGCTAAACATGATTGCTCTGATTGTCCTCTTTAGCCTCATTCTCTTACAAGCCTTCCCTAAAAAATATTTTAAAGAAGAACTACAGTTTATCCCTTGTCACGGCTTTTCTTTTTTCAGTTCTGCACCTAACACCACATCTAACAGCACTCTTGACTGTTATACTGAATAACATGATCCTGACAGTCCCTCTCTCTGCTGATCCAGCCCTTCCCTGGGTGGCTTCATAGTATGCGGTGGATTAGCAATGACTCATAACCCATAACAAGTCTACATAGCTCATGCTGTTTGGCTTATATTGTCTCCAACGTTTGCTCTTTACATCTCGAATAGAGTTGTAAATTTTGGACATGGGGACTATTCTCCTCAGCACGAATTTTGGTACCTGAAAAACAAAGAACGAATAAAGTTTCTGAATAAATGCATTCATTAAATTTGTATTAAAGGATCTATCCCTCTACTAAGAACACAAATCCCTTCTGTAAGTTGCCCAGGATAAGGGCATCACATCTGACCTATCACAAATCTGATTTGTGGCGTTACTCCTCCTGTTGAGTAATCCTCAGCATACTGTTGCTGCATTCGTTTATCCTGGTATTTCCTGGTCTGCTACCCCAAAGTTCTCAATCACAATTAATTTTACCTGGCTGCTCCATCTACCCCAAAGGATCCCCCCTCCCCCAAGTACTCTCCAAGTCTCTGCCAGTCTGATGTCCCTCTATACCAGTCTCTATACTGCCCTCACCCTGGTGTTTACGGAATGTAGCACCACTCATCTCCTTCCTAATTGCCATTATAATGGCATCACTGATACAGAAGGTGCCGTTTTTGCTCAAGGCCTAGGCATAAATAATCCTGCCTACTGAGCACAAAGTCATATATTCAAGTCTCTCACTTGTTCTGAGTTTTATTCAGCCTTCCACCTTCACTGTTCACTATCATGGGAACTGGTAAGCTAGTCTGGTTCACATGAAGGAAAGGGATGAATGGATAATTGCTTTCAGTACATACTGTGGTCTTGCAAAGCTTTTCAGCCTCTCCAGCCTCCCTTCCATATTTTAAGCTTTCAAAAATGATTTTGAATAATAATAGCACTTTGAGACATATTGTGAAATTTGTCCTTGCCAATCTTAACGGTTTTGTCATCTGTTCTCTTGATTTACCCGCTGACCAAAATTTAAATTTAAACGCTCTCTTGCTAAGCATGCCGGCACTGATTTGAAGGAGCCAAGCATCCTTTTTTTTGTGTAAGTGAATGTGAATTTTATTGAATACCAGTGTGAGAGAATATGTGGCAGGTTCGACCAAAAGCAGTTGGCTATAGAGTAGCAGCATGGTCAACAAGTCAAAATACGGGATAATAAGGAAATAAAAGGATAATATAGCTATACATTATATGTACAAACTATTCAAGTTGTCCTGATCTTATCGAATGCATTTCTGCTTCATTTCTGTAGTAAGTGTATTGATAATTTTCAACAATTCATTCCTAATATCGCTAATACCACCGTTTCACAGAACATTTTCTGAAAATGCCTTTCAAAGAAAAGGCTTTTGTTTTTTTTGTAAAAAAAAAAAAAAGCTGTATTGTTACACGTGCAGTATGCAAAATAGTTTGTGATATTACAAAAGATATGAAGTCATATTTTGCCAGCAGAAGCTCCAGACGTTTGCAACTTAGAGAATTTTGTTTCCAAGGCAACTGTGCATACTAGTGAGGGAGGAAGAGAGCACGAGCGACAGACAGACAGACAGACAGAAACAAGCAGGATTAAAACATTATGAAAGTATGAGACTGGCCGCATTAGATCCTACTGTTTCTAAGCGTATGCAAATGAGAGAAAGATCAGTGAACAGAGAACGCGATATAACGACTATAGATGAAAATTGAGGAGTCACTTAGTTGCTCCAGCTTCGGGGAAAGGAAATCGGTGGTGATCACAGCAATGCTAATAAGTACCAACAATGAAATGGCCCTTAACACAGAGAAGCCCTTTATACAAGTGAAAATGCAACACTCGGCGTGATTTTCGTACGTATAACAGGGAGACAGACATATGTGCAAGTGCACATGCTCCTGCGACCCTAAAACGTCGTGAAACACAGAACGCTACAAGCAAATGCTACATATGTGCTAATACAAGCAGATCGCTCAAAGGGGGCACGTGTAATGCCGACTAGACAAAACAAAACCATGCAAACAGACCATGGCGGCAGGACAAAATTAAAATAAGCAGACTGGGACTGTGGTAGCCTCGCGGTTAAAGTACTGGACTCTGGACCAGAAGGTCCAGGGTTCAAATCCCACCTCTGCCAAGTTCCCACAGTTGGGTTCTTGAGCAAGGCTCTTAACCCACAAATTGCTTGGAGTAAGAAGCTTTGGATAAGGGCGTCTGCTAAATGCTGGAAATGCAATTCCAAACATTGCTAATACTACACACAGTGATAATGCAAACAGTGAAAATGCTACACAGAGACTAATATACACCAGTTACACAACACTGCTAAGACAGACAGTGCCAAGGAATGAAAGTGCTAAAAGTGATGCACAGAAACAAAGAACCGTTTATCATACAAGTGTCTAGGAAGACATGGGAAGCATGTAAACATCACAGAAAGAAGTGCACAGGGAATATGCTAATGTTATATAAATATGCTTTATATGCTAATCATATGGAAGAGGTGCTAAGAAGATGCGGCTCTCCAACACACCTTCAAGACAATCATGTCATATTTGCACTTCCAAATGACTGCCAAAACTGCCTGGCCATGCTGAAATTGGTTCATTTGTTTTCATTCTCAAAGTTGAAGTCTACCGGAACAGCCATTGAATTTTTGTTTCATGTCGAACCATTTTGTCTTGACCTGCTGGACTGTTCTGGTAACCAAAAAAAAAAAAAAAAATGCGTGCCTTTCAATAAGATATCTATTTTGGCATCAGAATTGTTTTCCTTTTCTTTAGCTTTTTCTGAGATATTTTGGACCATCTGTTTTGTTAGATTTATCGTTCTGTTGCCTGAATTAAATAAATCCATCTCAAGTGAGGTGACCAGATAAAACACTTTGCTGTTTTCTGCCCAACTATTGGGTGAAATGTTTTGTTTATGTAACACTTTACTAATTCCAACAGCTGAAACCAGATCCTCAACTGTGAATAGGCTGTTGGCTAGCACACTGCTGGTTGCCAATAGAAATAGCACTAATGTTTTGTTTGAAGGATTTGGCATTAGTCAGGCCCTCTCAGTGAAAACGTTTGCGGGAAGGTGTATGTGCGGAATGATGCCAAAGTTGAATTGACTGATTCTGATTTCAACGTTTTGTATTATTTTTTTTTAACAGAATGCAGTATTGCAATATGATTATTATTGCAATTTACAAACTGCCCTTCATTCACAATTTGTCCTGGATTTACAGGGAATATCTCAAACAAATGACAATAAACGGGTTTAATTAACGACCTTTTGTTCCTTCCAGATTAAGTAGATGCTGACGTTTCAAGCCTGAACTCCCTCCTCCTGGTGTTAGAGCCGTTTCCCAGAATGCTTTGAGGGTTATCTTCCAATTTCTAACATCTGTAGAAATCGGGGCAGTGTATAAAACAAAAAAAAGAGTAGACAATAGCGTTGTTCATTGCACTTCTCTAGCGGTGCAGCTTTAGCTCATTGTGAGCTCGAAAAAATAATGAAGGAAACGAAGGTATGACAATGAATTGACTGAAACCCACTGATGGGTTTTCTTCTTGGCGCTTTGCACTGTGGTCGTCAGGTCATCGTTTCAACTTCCTTAAAATAGCACTTCACACGTAAGCCTTGCAGGACGGAGTCTTGGCATGGACCAGTTTCCACCGCACATTTTCAGATGGATTGATTGGACTGTTCGCTCGCTGGCCGTGTCATGTTTTCAGATGCTTAAGTTGATATGCATTTCCTGAAGAAAACGTTTGCTCTGTGGCAAGATGCATTATCTTCTGAAATCAGAAATGACTTCATCTTCATAGATTGTATCAATGGACTGGGAAAAGCGTCCATCATTTTACTGTGGCCCCATGCATTAACTATTGCCATCTCCCCTGGCCCATTATATGACAGGCAACGTGATGTGAGGAAATGAGTGAGGAAATATGATTGTTTTCTTCAGGTAGGTTTTCTTCATGTTTTTGTGTTTTAGTAGAATGGCTTTACCAGACTACAGTTTCACCACCATCTCCTTGCCCAATGCACATTTTTAATTTATGGCTGCATATCATTTTAAGCCAATCATCCACACTCTCTGATTGCATCGCTTTAACCCACTGCCGCCTTGTTTACTTTTGGTTAGGCATTCCCTCCCAAGCTCTTTCCCTGGCTTGCCTAGAAACATTCTCCCACTGATCACAACTTGCGAAAAAAAAAAGTGCGCCCTGGAGACATGCTGTACACTTAGAGACCTGATCTTGTACAAACTGGAATCGTACTAAACGCTACTAAATATGTAAACGTGCATGCTTTTTACACACACGATATATTCAGTGCCATCTATTATTTAGTTAAATATAAGTCTCTAAACATTGATTATATAAATTGCATAAATGTATGTCAAACTTGAATGCTCCACTAATAACACTGAAATGTTGCCAGTACAGACCTGTGCGCATTAATGCTCTACTACAAAGTTTCACTAATCTTTCTGGAGGCATCTCTGCTCTAATTCATATTCCCTCTTTTCCCCTCTGTTTCTCTTCCCCATTCCCTTTGTCTCATATACACACACCCACATTCGCATCTACCAAACTGTGCTAAATATGGATCCTTTGATTGGGAAGGTGAGACAGAATGTGAAAAAGCATCGCAATGGAGCAGCCTTGTCCCCAAGTCTGCATTTCATATCCATTGTAATTAGGTTGCTCTGCATAATCTACATGGAGGATCCAAGAAAAATAGATGCAGAACATTGATACAAGAACAAGAGAAACGCACATCTGAAACAACTTTCATATGAGGCTCATTTCAACTTCACTATGCTGCTTTTGCTGCGAGAAAAAAAAAGCACGTGCTGTACGTGCATTCAACGTAAAACGTTTCAAAATCTTGAGGAACATGGGTAACCAGAGCAGAAGAACAAACTGAGCATAGGGCGCAAAACCCTAGAAAAGGTGCCAATCCATAATTAGGGGCACTTTAGAGACCCCAATTAACATAGCATGCACGCGTTTGGACTGTGGGAGAAAACCACACAGAAAAGACATGGCGTGACAGTGGTACCCACCAAGACACCGCGCCACCCTAGCCTGGTCTAATGGGTCCAAGTGCCACACAGTTGTTAGGGTCAGAATTTATCTCTAACAGCATGAGTCCATGAACCAAACCTGCCTTGTGCCAACAGTTGAAGCTGGCGTAATGGTTTTGGAATGGAATGTTTATTGCACAGTCTGGGCCAAAGAATACCAATCAATCATTACTTAAATGAAATGGGCGGTTTGAGTATTGTTACTCACAACCATTGACCCATCTTCAAATGGCTACAACTAGCATTGATGTGCGCCATGTCACAAGGCAAAGGCCATTTCAATCACGTTTCTTGAACTCGACAATAAGCGCAGTGTTCTTTAGTGGCCTTCTCGGTTCCATGGCCCAAATCCAGTAGCTGACTTTCGAGAGGTGGTAGAGCGAAAGCTTAACAGCGAGGAAGTTCATGAGCTGCAAATGTTCTCATCCCAAGAAGCTTGTGGAGCTTCATCTTTAAAAGATGGCCTCTAGAGAGGAACGGAGAGCAACAAAGATGGACAGACAGACAGATAGATAGATAACTGAGAGCCTCAGAGGAAGGGGAACCACGTGGAGGCCAAGCTAAAAAAAAACAATACGCCAGCTTCCTAAAATCTTCTAGAGTTTTTAATTGTACTTTCCCTCTTGGGTTCTTTTTTGTTAGACACAGTAGGTAAGGGATGGATGCTGTTTTCTGTATGTTTTGTTTGTATTTGTTTTTTATATGTGTTTCTTCAGTCAGAGTTCAGCCTCATGAGCAGCACAGTCGTGGAGTGGTTAACACTTTCATTAGCACTTTGATCCCGACCTTTAGATCTGACTGTTTTGTGTCTTCATGTCCTCCCCCGTGCTTATGTGGGTTTTCTTTGGGCGCTCTGGTTTCCTCCCCCATTCCAAAGCCATGTATGTTAGGTTAATTGGTGTTTCCAAGACATGTCTGGTCCCAGCATTTTACGTTTCTAACTGTGATGCTCTTCACAGCTCTGTGGTTGGTGCAGAGTATGGAGGAGACAGACAGCATGGCCTGCTTCCTTTCCTGGTTCAGGCTCCAGTACCATTTGCTAGCTAATTGTGTATCAGTGACTGCGTGGTTTTCATTACAGAGAATGGCACACCTGAGGACATTAATATTCCGGAGGAGAAAGTGTAAACTTCCCCTACAATCCCAAGGAGAGACAGCTTTAATGAAGGAGGGAGCAAATTCGGACGCCCCCATGTTTGCCTCGGAGAGATTTTCTCTGCTCTCATTTTTGCTCATTTATTGCACACATGAGAATGGCTTTGGTAAAGAGGGGAGTTTCTTAAAATATATGTAGGCAAAAATATTTTTTAAAAATGCCAGATATTTTAAATTAAGGTAAACGCCTAAACTCTTTGCAAACAACTCTCCACAAAGGGTAGGTGGGGGTGCGCTGGATTTCTTGGGGGACTTACTTTACTCTGAGCCTGGAAATTGTGTCACTCGGTCAAGGGCAAGCTGGGTGTGTCGATTGTGTACGGCACTTACTACTCAGCTTTCATCCAATATCAATCTTAAGTCATCGTATTTTGTGTAATTGCAGAAAAGGATGAATCTGTGAAAGTACAAAAGCGAGTAAAGAAGGTTAGCCTCTTTTAAAATAGCTTCACAGCAAGATCTTTCAGACAGATAATGATAAAAATTGCCGGTATAGAGGATAAGGGTGCGGAGAAGCTTGAATAGAACAGAATGCCTTTATGGTCACTATATACATGTGCAATGAGATTAAAAGCCACTTCCTTCGCAGTACAAACGTACGCAATATGAAGTAAAATATAACACTATATAATAAAAATGTGACTGTGAGATCTATTAATTTAAGGTAATAGAATATGGAGCAGAAAGGCCTTTGTCCTTTGATCGATTCTCGACTTTGCCAAGCTGCCAAATCACAGTTGCTTGGATTATAAGACTGTATCAGTTATCAGTTGTTTCTCCGTCTTCGAATCGACTAAATCTGACAATGACATCAGCATAGCAAAGGCTTAACAGTATATTTATTAACCCATAATTAGCCACTGCAAGCTGTGATTCTGTCAGGTAAGGCGTGCTCTTTCATAGAGGATTGTAACGCTTTGTGTGGTGTGCTGATACAATTCTTATAAAGTCATTCATTTGATTGCCACACCATGCTTGCTATAATCTTGCTATAATAAGGGTTTAGTCCTCAAGAATCAAGAATAATTGACTCTCACTGTTAAAAATGTATAGAGTCTCGTACTTAAAATGGGGTCCTGTGGTTTAAAGGTGCATTAAACATAATGGAAACAATGGATCTATTAAATGTTAACAAGTCCTGGCTCACAAGCAGTGAAGTAACTGTAGCTGAATTCTGAGTATTGCAACAAGACAGTGATCGAAAACACATCATTATCAACCTTTATGTTCTCGGTAAAAGGAAAACGGTTTTGAAATGGTCTTCACATCCCCCAGACGTAGTATTATAGCATTAAAAATCTGTTGGTATCTCTCAGAGATGCTTGGAATACAAGGAATATTTATGAGTTAAAATGTTTCCTCGGATATGACCAGAAAAGGGCTATCCAGGCAATCAACAAAACAAATGCTGATGGACTAGAACAACGATGACAAGAGGAATTTGCCTTCACCATTTTGTAAGTCAGATCAGCAGCTACAACAAACAGGTTTTGGTGATTACTCCTGAGCTACTCAGCTGATGGATCCACCCATTTCATTTCAGCCTGGGTTGCGAATGCTGAATATGCATGTGGACTAACCATATGTAAAGTAATTTAAGCGCTGTGTGTAATTTACCGGGTTTAAATGCACCTAGACACAGTACACAGTACTACAAAAATTGTAAGGATATCCCAGCAGTCCTGATATACTAAAACAATGTGATTCGAATTTCCCAGCATGCTATCCAACAGCAGGACTTATGTAATTGCCAATTAATAGATGGTGTGCTGGTGTGCACGAGCAAGGAGAGAAAAGAGATGCATTAACATCCTACCCACCCATCAAACACTCCCCGCTCAGTCAACGATAAACAAATTCCTCCTAACTGGGAGTCAGGTCCTCTGGGGCCAATCATGGCAAATGAATGCAGAAAAAAAGTCTCCACAAGCAGTTAGCTAGTTATCTAATTGCATAATTTTTAAGCGGAGGTGAATTTAATGTTTGCATGGAGGGGCTGGAAGCATAATAATGCATTTGGGATAAAGAAGAAAATTGAGCGGGTTTATGGTTATGGGCCTCGCTTATTTACACACAAGCTCATATGATAGCTGTCGTAATGCAGATCATGTGACGGTCACACTATTTCTTTACATTTTTCTTTATTTTGTGACATGCTTCATGGTAACTGTCGTAACACATGGCCACGGAGAAATAATGATTTTTGTTTATATAACGCCTTTCATACAAGAAGCACTTCAAAGTGCTTTACAGGACTGAACGAAATCGAATAAAAACAGGCTAAAACCTTCAAAATGATAATAAGGGTTTGATCATAAACCCACTGATGGGCTAATAATGTGTGTTTTGTGTTGACACTGTTCCTGACCTTCAGCAGAGGATCTGCCTGAGGCGATGGGCTGATCAAATCACAGCTTGAGTTGCAGCTTGAGTAATTCAAGCATTTTCGATTATCTGCCACGGTCACCGGCCCTTTGTAGAGGGCTGGTGGCTAGATTAGTGCCAGGTATTTATCTGTCACATATGTAGGTCATAATTCCTTTTCTTTTTCTTTTAATATCTTCATTTCTAGAAATGATGGGAAAGTCATCCTGGTCAAACAAACAAAACTGGCCCACTAAGTCTATTATGCTGGCACTCGCTCTTTTTCAATTCAATTCAATTCAAATTTATTTCTATGGCACTTTTTACAACGGAGCATTGTCTCTCGGCAGCTTTACAATCTTGTATGATCTTAAAAGGCCAATCCCAAACGGAGCAAGCCCAGGGCAAGGAAAAACTCCCTGAAAGTAAAAGGAAGTACCTTGGGAGGAACCAAGACTCCAAAAGGGGACCCGTCCTCCATGGTTGGCCCAGATGTTCATTAAGCAAATACTAAAAAGTCTATTCAGTTATAGCAAAATTAAGTAAGTAGTACAATTTAAATCAATAACAAATCAATAATAAAATTTTAATCAGCAATAAAATAAATTAGAAAACAAAATAGATTATAAAATGAGTCCTCAGTGGGGCACATCTTCTCCTAATGTCCAAATGATTCTGCATTCTGGTGGGACTGGGTTCTGATGATGGAGACCAGTATAGCTGATGCTGAGGTGGAGGAACATCTAAGTGTGTGGTGCTGGAACTGGTACCGGAACATCAGCTCTGAGCGAAAAGAGAACATGTAGTTACTGATGGGTTAGGAGCACAGAGCCAATTGTCCATCACTCAAACTTTTTGGTCGACTGAGCAATAAAGCTCTTGATTATACAAAATGTGTACACAATCTGTCTGATATCTATGTGTAGTAATGGGATAAACTATTTATTTATTTAACTATAATTATTTAGAAGTAGCTTCCAACCTTTTCCAGCATGATGTGCATCAAAGAGGTCCTCAGAAATATCCTTTGTTTGTGCAGTGTACACATCAGCAAACATGTATTCTGAAAATAGGACTTGAATAAACCCATGTTGATTAAATATAACATCGTGGCTAGCCATGCCAGATTGCTATACAACTGATCTTTAACTGAGAAGTCGTTTCAGTCATTACTGTATTTATAACTAATTTACACCAGACTGCCTGTTAAGATAGAGTTGGTCACCTTTTCCTGCCGTAGCAGCCTTCACTCTTATATACTCTTATACTCTGGAATATAACTGAAGCGTGAGGATTCGTTTACTTTCACCATCACCAATGGATGCTAAAGCTCGGACTGTATTCACTCTAAGATTTAACTTTATTTGTATAATCCTAGTCAGCTTTCCAGAAATCCAAATATCCAAAGATCTAATGGGCAGTGCCATCTCCTCTGGGTAACACTGAATAGTGAAACAGAGTCCTAGTGCATTATTGCACAACAGAAAGGTTATAGTATTGTGTTGAAAATGTCAGACGTAGCATATTTTAATGGGTGTCTAGATACAGTATAAGCATGAACCAGATTTCTTTTCGCAGCGGCCGTTCCGTTTATGATTCAGGAGTATTTGTATTGTCCAGCAGCGGATATTTACTGCCATATGAAGTGTGAATGGATTATAGTAGAGTATGTATGAGGCATCGCAGCAGGTGTAGTACATCAGGATCAAGAAGCACTGTCCAAGGGTGTGAAGAATTACAGCAGATAGCGTTAAGGATAACCAGCAGATTGCTCAACAGCAGGCCATCCATAATTATATGGTGTTACTGTAGTAGAAATACAACTTGACAGAAGTGAAACAGAATAACAGATTGTTAGAAATTATGCAAGAGTAAAACGCTTAAGCAGGGTGTAAATGGTGATCACAGGCCAAGCAGGGAATTCATGTGTATCTACGGCGCCATACAAAACACCAGTTCTAGTACAAATTATTACCAATTTGGATATGAAATAGTTGTATGCTGATGGACAAAAAAAATATAAGGTATAAATACAATGGGCCGAAGTGTGGCCAAACCAGAGACCACAACCAGTTGTGCACATTAGAGTGGTCCTTGACTTTCTAGTGTCCTGGGATTTGTGTTGCCAAGCCTTCGGGGGTGACTGATGGCATGGCGTCTCAGCAGAAATCCTTCTGAAGATCGCTCACAGGCCCTTCCACTGATACACATACCTACTGGCTTCTCCAGCAAGAGTGGTCTTCTAGTGCAGAATCCAGCTGATCTTCCCACCCTCTAGCTCAACAAAGGCCTCAGATTATGCGTACATGGTGAGTAGTTTTGCTCTTGCCCAACCGGGAAACTTTATGTACTTGAGGTGTGGTTAAATGCAACGTTTTGTACATTGCACTCATCAAACTTGGAAAACTGGAAAAAAAAACACATCAAATTAGGCCTTTTAAAACAGCTTTTCTTTTCTTTAAAAGAATCTCGCTTTCCTTACTTTTTCTTACTCCTTGCTTCTTCTTTTTTCTTCTTCTGGGCAAAGGCTTCAGGACGCCTTGAGTGTGGTTCTAGAGGAGGTTCTGTGATGTTCTGGGGGTGTTTAATTCCTCAGAAATGCATTTGGTTGAGATGACGATACATTTGGACGGCAATGCCTATGTTGAACAACTACCCCTGCCTTCGACAGTTCAGACAACAATTCTGCTGTTCTCACATGGCGGCAAATGTGACTGATTGGCATGGTGAACGTTCAGTAGCAGTCACACATCTGGACAGACTTCTGCAAAGTCTTGAAAGTCTTTGGAACTGCCTAGAGTAAGATCATGAGTTAGTCTGTAGGGCTGGAACTGGTACCGGAAAATAGGACAACATTTAGTTGGCGAGTTAGTTTGGATCCGCCGATATGTATAGCTGATGCCATGTTTACGAATAATTGAGCCTAAAGGTATGTACAGACAGAATACAAGGAAAATAATAATGGACCAAGCACAGACCCCTGAGGGACACCGTACTTCACTTGTGAGAGCTTAGAGAATAGATTATTTACATGAACAACAAGAAAGGAGCAGTGGCTTTCATAGCAACAGCTGGAGTAAAGAAGGAATCTGTGCTAGCGGCTTTAGTTTTAAGTATATTTGGCCTTATATTTTATGCTTTAGTCTTACAGCTAATCTTTATATTAGCAAGTTGTCCACGTTATACCCATGATATGTTTACTCCTCCAACAAAGTTATTTTTCTCCGGCCAATTTAATTGAATTTGTTAAAAAGTCACTCAGCATGATTTAGAACAAAAATAGTATCCACAAAAGGTTGTGCAAAGACTCAGTAATGCGATTGGAATCATGATTTGGTACAAACGCAGTCTTTCAGAAGCAAATATGGACAGAGGATGGGTTGACAGTTTGTCTACTGTGTCTAACGTGCGAGAAAATTGATGACGTTTTTCAAACCATTTGTTCTTCAAAGAAACACTGACTGTGATGTGATGTGCAGGGAAAAACCAGGTTTATTGTAACATAATAAACAGAAAGTAAAGCAGAACTAAAACGTAACGAGGTAGGATCAGAGGTCAGAAGTCTGGAAGGGACGGTAGAAGATCCACGTCGAAACACAAAACAAAAGTCCAAATCCTAAACAGAGTTTAGGTAACAGAGAAAGCTTTGCACGGCATGAACGCGGGCGAAGCCAATAAGTAGTCCTCGCTGATCCGGGACAGGTGTGCACAATCAAGGCACGCCTGCGCAGTCGCCAGCCGTGACAGAATGAGATTTCCATACTTCTCCCAGAATAAATACAGTGTATAATCTCATTAAACGGTTCGAGTAATCTGCAGGAATTTTAGCACATAAAGGGCAAAGGCACAAGCCTACACCAGAGAGTCGTGATCGCTGATCCCTCAGAGGGCACTGCGTCAAGAACCATCATCCATCAATAGCTGATATAGCAACAAGGGTAGGGGATTACTTTAGCACACCGTTATCAAGTACTAGAGTACAGAGTTTTTAAATTTACACTTCTGTGATGGCAGCAATAACGCTGAGATTTAAGGGCAACGTATCCTGCCTTCAAGACTACATCTTTTACAGGGACAGTCATGCATTTTTCAACAAGACGATGCAAAACAAGCTAATTTTTTAAAAAAGTTAGAACTGAAACACAAATACAAATCTTTCCCAGCTTATCTTTAAGGAGGTTAGGTTAATTGGTGTCTCTAAAAGTGGCCCTTAGAGTGTCACTGTGTGTGTGCGTGCCCTACGATGGATTGGCACCCCATCTAGGGTTGTTCCTGCTCTTGCGCCCCATGTGGATCAAGCGGAAGATAATGGATGGATGGATGGATATTATTTTCTATGTAGACTATTACGTTATGACTAACTTCATGGGTGCAATGTCAATAAACAGAAAATTAAATATTGAAGATCCACAAGCCCAAATTGAAAAAAGGGGTAGTGTGGAAAATGCATATAAAATACAACCCACACAGAGTGTTTCGTACGTGACTTTTATTTCAATGCAACCTGACATATTTTATGTTTATTTCCGATCAGCTTCCTTTCGTTTGTTAATGAACATCCATCCCTGCATTTTAGGCCTGCAAAGGTGCAAACGAACTACGAATATATTCTGAAAAAAAGCAAATAATGATGTGATTTCCAACAGGTCAACATGTCATTGTATATCTTAATTTGCTACAAAAGCGGTGTCCTCAAAAGTTGACTGGAGCTCATCCCGTTTGTCAAAAACAGCACTGAAGGGTTTATGAACAATGCACCTTAAATAATGACTGGAAGGCATTTGCATTGTGTAAAAGCCAAGGATGCAAGTTTGGGTTGAATGCCTGTGTTTTTTAATTCCTTTTTTTGAACTGTACTTTACCAACAGCTGATGTAACCACATGGGTAAGGTATTACTTTGGAAAACCTCTGTTAAGCACGGAATTACGTTCACAAATGCCACTGGCGACTGTGCAAAAAAAGAAGAAGTCCAGAAGTGCCATTGACTTTTCTAGGTTGGGATTTATCATCACACAGTGGAAACACGGATTGTGGTAAGATGAATCAGCATTCACTATGTGCACCGGACCAAAGATGGAATGGAAGATCCAAAATGTTCTCAGCAACAAGTCCACAAACCTTGTTTGTGTTACGATAGGGTCCCCGGGAGATCTCGGAGCCCATAATGCAGCATCCACAGACAGACAACAAATACGGGAAAAACCAAGGAACATTTATTTAACAAAAAGGCACATATAGCAGG
>JAUZST010058268.1:0-23615 GCA_034779995.1 Parotocinclus haroldoi
GTTGACTTTGTGGAACTTTCTCCCATCTCCCTACTGCATCTCTGGAGCTCAGCCACAGTGATCTTTGGGTTCTTTTTTACTTCTCTCACCAAGGTTCTTCTCCCACGATTGCTCAGTTTGGTTGGATGGCCAGATCTAGGAACTTTTGGTTCTGGTCATCCCAAACTTCTTCCATTTAAGGATTATGGAGGCCACTGTGCTCTTATAGGAAGCTTGAGTGCTCTTTTTGTAACCTTAACCTTATCCTTCGACCTCATGATTCTCATTTGTATTGGCATGCAGTGTTAGCTGTGAGGTTTTATATAGACAGGTGTGTGTCTTTCCTAATCAACTCCAATCAGTTTAATTAAACACAGCTGGACTCTAATGAAGCAGTAAAACCATTTCAAAAAGGATAAGAAGAAATGGACAGCTTGTGAGTTAAATATGAGAGTCACAGCAAAAGGTCTGAATACTTCAGTTTTTCTTTTTTAATAAATTTACAAAAAAATTCTACATGTCTGTTTTTTTTTTGTCAAGATGGGATGCTGAGTGTACATTAATGAGAAATAATGAACTAAAAATTAACTTTTTTATTTTAGCAAATGGCTACAATGAAACAAAGAGTGAAAAATGTAAAGGGGTCTGAATACTTTCCGTACCCACTGTATTAGACCACAGCTCTGTATGAGTTAATATTTGCCTGACTAGTCTATTTGAATTAGTGCATCACCTTTTACACAAAATTAGTGGAAAAGGTTGAGGGAAGATCTGATATGTTTTACATTATGCCTGTCCTTACAGTGTGTGTACAACCTTTGTTTGGTTTTGTGGGATTTTTGTTTGTTTTAAAAAAATACTGCCAAGTGAATGTCCCCAGTATGATAGAAAGACAAACAGGTGTGTGCTGAAAATATGTGTTAAAGGATCGAATAGCCATGCTCTTCCTGTTTCCTTTCCAAGCTTTAAACTCCAGACTATCTCCCACACCCCACGCTGGTCTATCCCAGTTTTATTTTCATGAAAGAGGAAGCTGTGTGATAAACAGCTTGGGCGGACCTCCTCCAGCTTCTCAATGCTAAATGGGGTGATCTTTCTCTAAAAAGTCACATGCTGCCATGCCAGTTGACAAGTGCTTAAGAATAGATGTTGTCATGTTGCATTCACAAGCCAGTGCTATCTGATGAGACTTTTTCTCACCACCCAGTGAACCCCTACACCCACCCTTACTCTACTCTGTTTATCTCTGGTGTTCCTTGAATTCAAACATCCTACTTTTAATAGCTACGGCCACAATGCACCCATCAGGAACCTGAGAGGATGGTAGCCCAGTTGTTAAAACCCCACCTCTCTCCAGCTGCCATTGCTGGATTTTTGAACAAAACCCTATAACTTATTGCTTGATGTAATCTTCTCTGGATACAAGTATCTGCGAAATCACTACATGTAAATGAATGAATATTACATGTAATTCATACTGTGCTTACACTATATAAATTTCATCCACATAGGGGTATTTCTCTGAGAGACTCCTTTAGTTCCATATAGGTCTTGGAAGAAGATGGATTAAACACAAATTTAGACCATAGTTAACAAATGTTAAAATTAAAATAGTTTTAGTGTACATCTGGTAACCATATATACCTATGGACTATGCCTATCAGACATGAAACACAAAGTGAAACAAACAATTCCTTGTAATTTAATAACATATTAGACTAAAATAGACTGATGTATGTGATCAGTCTAACAGACTGATGTATATGGACTGTGGGGACTAAGCAGGTTTTCACCGGAATGTGGACCAGGGTTCAAATCCCTCATCTGTTAAGCTGCAACTGTTGAGTCATTGACTGTGACCCTTAAATGCTTAGACTGTAAAGCTCTATTAGTTGCAAGGTGCTTTGGGTGAGGGTGTCTATTAAATGTAGACAAATTATCTAAATGTTTTAAGTTTTGCCTGTTTGAACCTCATAGTTTGAACACAAACTATGAACAAACCACACCAGCAACGTGTTAACCCTATTTCCACATAATTAATCCTGATTTTAC
This sequence comes from Parotocinclus haroldoi, assembly GCA_034779995.1. Lineage (NCBI taxonomy): Eukaryota > Metazoa > Chordata > Actinopteri > Siluriformes > Loricariidae > Parotocinclus > Parotocinclus haroldoi. The sequence continues at coordinate 2,032 of JAUZST010058268.1, forward strand.
TCATTCAAACCACAAAATGGAATCAGATCATCACCAATATCTGCAAAAAACTGCAGAAAAACTAGACCAGTCCCAACACGTCTTAACAACAAGATGATCAAAACAAACACTCCGTAAACCCAACTGCATCATTCTGACTAAATGTTTTTCTTGTAAACAGTTCTACTGTTTATCCCTCTGCAAATCTTAGCTCAAGCCATTCTTAAAGAAGCCACAAACAGATTTCAGGGAAGCATAAAGAAAGCCTATTTTACACCTCACGTCTTGACATGTACCGGCAATTACACAACCAAACGACCGGTTGTGCAAGATCAATCTACGTCTCTCTCACGCGACTGTCACCTTTATCGCCTATTTCAATGCAAACCTGTAGCTGCTACATAGTTCACACTGTTTGAATGCACATCATTTTGGGTCCCATTCAGACCCTACTCACTACGGAAGTCTTGAATTTGAATAAGAAGGACTATTCACACCTGAAAATGACTCTTTTGAGGCATGCCTCAAATCTACTTTATATTTGACTTCAGGTGTTTGACCCAGGCTTCAGATTTAGGTGTAATAACAAGGTTTGTGTGATTTACTGGGTTGTAAAACAGCAAACTGTGTGCCAAAACCTAAGAGCTGCCAAGGGTTATAATTAAGCTACCTCTGCAACAATAGAAAGGGAGCTTAATGTCCAACAAAACTTTATTCCTCTGAGTACCTCAACGGTATGTATAAAGACCAACTTAGCCTGGAGAATATAGAATTAATATCTATTTGTAATAACCTTTATACATACATTGGATTTAAGTCACTGTGGTAAGTGTGTCTGCTAAATGCAAAAAAATAATAATAATAATAAATAAATAATAATAATAATAATAAATATATTAATGAACTTAGAAATACACTCTATTTTTGTATAAGATCCAGTTATTTCAGTATTTAGTCACTCAAGTGAACACAATTTGAACATATTAGTCTTGTCTTGCTGTCTCTGCATTTGTTGCATGTTTTTATTCCAATGATTCCAAAATTCCTCTGATAACATATGAATGGCTTCGCAGTATGTGAACTCACTAAGTCTTACCAGCATGTCACAAGATGCAGGACTCCTTTTCAATTCCTAAAGTTAATAAAACATAATGTCACAGGGAAGGACATTCTCTTACATTGCCTTCTTCAACTGTGGAAAAACCTTTACACCTTTGTTCACAATCTAGACACACTCATAAATTTTTAAATGTAGATATAAACGATATTCTGGCTTTGGTCCTATTTGAACTGGGGCTGTGTATTCAGGTAAAAGTATTCCCCGTCTTGGAATTTTGTGGTACTGTTCGGCTGCTGTCTTCCTGTCTGTCATGTGCCAAAAAACAAAACTTGGTAAATGCCAAGTGACCTGAGAGTCACTATATTACTATATATTACTATATTTGCGAATTTATTATATTCTGGGCTTTATTCTATGTATTACATTCTTTATTTTATGTATTTGACAAAGATAAAAAAAATAATTTTGTATATTTTATTTTAATTTAGTAATACATGTAACATTTAGACACACCTGTTGAATGCATAGAAGATCAAGCTAATTCATCAACCACCCTGATACTAATGTACTAATCTGTTAGTTTTACCCAGCTTTGAAGAAGCACTATAAAATGGTACAATGCAAGCTTAAGTTTGGAATTCACCTATAGTGGGGGTGACACAAGACCACAATGGATGTAACTGTCAGCAATAAGCACATGAAACAAGTACATCTAAGAAAACGTGATCTTTAAACATGCACATCAGAACAATAAACCTATAAACTAACAAAGGGAGGACAGTGTAACAGCTAAAGGTAACTCTCATATTGCCCAGTATCAAATTACTTTGCATTCGTATTTATAGGGATACAGTTGTTAGGTTCACTTAGGTTCACAGTTTAATTCTTCTGAAAATCTGATGGAAATAGCTGTAAAGTGCTACATAAATACATCTGACCTGAACTGGCTTAAAGAACAGTATAGAAATGGCTGTGTAAAATGGGTCAGGAGCATAATGGGTGACAAAAAGATGTAATTGCATATGATAAGCCACACCCATCAAAGAAATACAGTGAATGTGGCCATAGAAAACCATCATACCCTCTCAAAATGTTGACCCTTTGCCACATTACATGTGACTACACATGTATTTACAAATTGTAACCATCAAGATCAATGCTATAAAAAACATCTAATCACTTATTAAAATGTGAAATACCTGATTTGCATAAATGGTCAGCTTCATAAAGCTTTAAACAAGTATAAACTTGCTAAAATACAAGCAATTCAGTTCCCACAAAACTGTTCCCACCTGACATCAGTTGTGATTACTTCAAAATAACTGTTCCTTGAATACTTCGGTTTACTTCAGAAACTGTTCCTTCAATATTTCACTACTACATTATTTGCATGATAATGCAAATAATTTAGCATGGTTGAAAAGGTACTTTCATAAGAGCTACAGTGATACTAATTATAGCTTTCTGTATCCCTCTGAGTAATGATCTAAGAAATAGAATAGAATAGAAACAGTAACATGAACACATTTCTAGTTAAATCTGAATAACCAAGCTGGAAGGATATTAATCAATATTGAGACTAGGTAGACAAATGCAACTTTGAAGGATGTACAAGCCGTTATTGCTGAGATTGGACTGTCTGTGCATTTGACATCCTGGCCTTTTAAGAAAATATTTTTATGGCCAAAAAATGGTTATGGTTTTTCGATTGTGAAATCCAAGCAAAGTCAAGTCATATATATATACATATATATATAAAATTTCAAAACAGCTTTATAAATATCTTGGTCCATAGCCTCAGACAGTGTGGCCAAAAAGTATTTAGTCAGCCACTGATATAGTTTACTACTGTGCAAGTTCTTCTACTTAGAAAGATAGGAGAGGTCTGTAATTTTCATCATCGGTACGCTTCAACTATAAAAGACAAAATGAAAAAGAAAATTCAGAAAATCACACTGTAGGATTTTTAGGAATTTATTTGTAAATTATGGTGGAAAATAAGTATTTGGTCGATAACAAAGGTACAACTCAGTAACATAACCTTTGTTGGCAATGACAGAAGTCAAACGTTTAGTGTAAGTCTTCACCAGGTTTGAGCAGTGATGTTTTTAGGCTGTGGCTGGGCAACATGGTCTTTTAACTCCATCCACAATGTTTCTTTGGGGTTGAGGTCTGGAGACTGACTAGGCCACTCCAGGACCTTGAAATGCTTTTTACGAAGCAACTTCTTCGTTGTCAGAGTGATGTGTTTGGGATCACTGTCATGCTGGAACATCCAGCCATTCTATCTTCAATGCTCTCACTGATGGAAGGAGGTTTTGGCTTAAAATCTCAGGATACATGGCCCCATTCATTCTTCACTTAACACGGATCAGTCGTCCCCTTTGCAGAAAAACAGCCCCAAAGCATGTTTCCACCCCCATACACAGTAGGTATGGCGTTCCTTGGATGCAACTTACAATTCTTCGTCCTCCAAACATGACGTGTTTAGTTTTTACCAAAAAGTTCTATTTTTGTTTTATCTGATCATATGATATTCTCTCAATCATCTTTTGGATCATTAACATGCTTTCTGGAAAACTTCAGACGGGCCTGGACATGTAGGGGGACACGCCTGGAAAGATTTTAGTCCCTCTCGGTGTAGTGTGTTACTGATGGTAGCCTTTGTTACCTTGGTCCCTGCTCTCTGCAGGTCATTCATCAGGACCCTCTTTGTAGTTCTGGGATTTTTGCTAACCGTTCTCATGATCTCATGATGGGATAAGATCTTGCATGGGGCCCTAGATCGAGATAGATTATGGTCTTGTATGTCTTCCATTTTCTTCAATGTCTTTCACAGTTAATTTATTCACACCAACCTGTTTGCCTATTGTAGATTCACTCTTCCCAGCCTGGTGCAGGTCTACAATTTTCTTCCTGGTGTCCTTTAACAGCTCTTTGTCTTGGCTATGGTTGAGTGTGGAGTCTGTTTGAGACTGTGGACAGGTGTATTTTATACAGATAACAAGGTCAAACAGGTGTCATTAATACAAGTAATGAGTGGAAAAACAGAAGAGCTTCTTAAAAAAGAAGCTACAGGTCTGTGAGAGCCAGAAATCTTGCTTGTTTGTGGGTGACCTAATACTTATTTTCCACCATAATTTACAAATAAATTATTTTAAAATCCTACAATTGTTATGATTTGTGGTCCCAAAGGACCCAAAGACGCGGGGACCGAGAAATCCCACGACATATAATAATAATAATGGGGAAATAATATAGAAAAAAAACTAAAAGAGGGAAAAGGTGGAGCAAAAGCTCCCAAACATAAGAAAAGCAAGGTGAAAAGGGCGCGCTGTTGTGTTGCTTCCAGGGGTGGGAGCAACGCGCGAATAGATTGCGATAGACGCCGTAGCGCATAAGGGCGAACATGCAATGAGCACGATAGAGTGCTGATTTGGGATGTCTACCAAATCGTGAGGCAAAGAGGGACTTTGGTTCCCAGAGGGCGAGCATGAGCTCGGGCGCGCATATAGCACGGGTGCGAATAGATCGCGGAAGGCACCAGAGGACGAGCGTAAGCTCAGGTGCATGTATAGCACGAGTAAGTCAAGCTGGGGCGCGTCTCAATCAGAGCACGCAGCCGGCAGGAGTAAGACTCAACAGGTGCAGAGGACGAAAAGAGCGTGAGCTCAGGCATACGAGGAGCGCATGAGTACAGACATGGAAACCCTCAATGTGTCCCTAAAAAACTAAGTACCTCTGGGGTTTCCCTTGTACACGTCCGTCGGCACTATAAGCCCCGGGATGTAACCAGCTGACCATAACGGCGATCGCAACGGTGTCGACGTGTGCACAGATGTTCGTAATCAGGTCCTAAATTAAGCACCAGATATAAACCGCCTCACAGATTGCTCTGTGACAGCAAACAAAGAGGATGGTCGAACGCTCCGGGGCACCCTAACAACAATGTGATTTCCTGACTTTTTTTTCTCATTTTGTCTCTCATAGTTGAAGTGTACCTATGATGAAAATTACAGACCACTCTCATCTCAATTAGGAGAACTGTGCTTTTTGGCACACTGTATAAACAACATTGAGGCAACAGTTACATGGAAAACCTCTCTAATTATTAGAGGAATAAACCATATAAGGTCCAAGTGTCAAAAATAAATTGAACTTAGCATAAAATCCGTTAAAAGAAAATCTGGGGACTTAAAAGGGGTAAGACATTGCTGCTCACCACAAAATGTGACTGCACATGAATAATTTTACAAAGAAGAATAGACAAATATATTATAATCTGAAAGTCAAAGTGCTTTAATAGTGTCATTTATCCAGTCAAAGCAAAGTGCATTTTGCTATTATAGTGGCCCAGCACAAAATCACACTCAACTGTACATGGTCCAAGACCTGTTCTTAAAAAGAGAAGGAAATCTCCTCATAGTATGGAATAATGATCATAATGTTAATAATTTGACATGTTTTAAAATCTATCACACACATCACATCACACACAATCTTTGCCTCTGTCCCTTCCTAACATGAATGCATGTGCAATACTGTTAATAATTAGACGATATTTCACTATGGTAAATTTCATTTTGAATTAACTCATTCTTTTTGGGAGCAGTATATATTCAGACACTTAGCCATATAGTCATAATTTGTGATCCAGCTATGATCGCATAGCTAATAAGCGTATCCTGTGACAATGATAAGAAAATGAATGAATGAATGAATGACTAAGCTTACTTTTATCCACTTGACAGGATGTAGTCTGCCTTACTTCAAATTGCAATTGTTGGCAAGAGTGGCAAGCGTGAGAAAATTTAGATTTGTGCAAGCAGGTATAAAAGGCAAGTATATTTTTGCTCTTTGCATTCTTATAATAAAAATGTTTGTTTTAAAATAAAGCGTATATAACAAAAATAATAATTAATACTAATTCCACATTCAAACATTCAGCTGTTAATGAACACGCAGCTGAACAAGTTGCCTTAGCAGTCATTTGTATCGTATGGCAAAAGACTTTTTCATTTCAATTCAAATTATGCAGTTTCAACTTTGCATGATTAGCATAAAAACCATGCAAATGATAAATATATTTAAAAAATTGTAATCAACCTGAATATTTGTTTTATTTCCAAAGTGTTGTTTACTGTCTTGGCATCTCATATCATCATCTAAGCTACTAAACAATGTCTGCTGCAGTCATCCAATTTAGTTTCAATAGGCATTATCATCGTAATCATCATTTAAAAAAGATGGAGGGCCAAAGAAGGAGTGTTAAAAGAGAGGGAGAAAGAGAGAGAGAGTACTTTAGAATTATTATTTTTAATTACTTTTATTAAGTTGTGTACTATTGTGTTACCTTTAACATTGTTATTAGAATGTTAATTCTTATTTATCAGGAAAAAGATGCCAGTTAATATTTACATATAGAAACTTCGTTCAACTTTCTTATCCGCATGATCACATTAGAGCCTGTGTTTACCCAGTGGAATGAATATATATGTATATTATTTTTTTCAAGTCACGCATGGGGTCTTTCAACATACTGGTCCCCGTAAAAGCGCTCACTACTGTATGTCACTCTCAAATAAGTGAAGTCAACAAATCTGTGAGTCTACTAAAGCTGGAGAACAAAAATGAGATACAGGCAGAGAAAAGGGAGAGTGTGAGAAGGAGTTTAGGAGAAGGATATGGGAACGTAACATAACCATTTAGCAAGATTAACAAGCTTATTACTGAAAGTAGAGTCTTTATATCTCCATCCAGATGTCAAAGGCCCCGAGGGGGATTCCTGTCAGTCTGCTGCTAAACATTCTGACTCTTGTGTGTGAACGTAAAAAAGAAAGAGTGATAAAGAGACATACAAACAGACAAGCCCTTGCACGTAGTTCTTGAAGAATAGCTTCAGATAATGACACTGACCCTGATGTAAGTTTCTTTCTCTTTCTGCATCTCTTTTTCAAAAGTTGACAGTCTGTTTTAGGGGAGTCTGCTTTAATATAAATCCACAAATGCTTCATGCTACAATCTCACTGCTTTTTATGCAGATTATTATCTTACTGTTTTTCAGGTGCTAATACATACACAGTCAGATCTCTGTTGGCATGCTGGATAGATAACAGCTGGGTTCTCATTAAAAAACCACAGGGGATTTATGAGGATGTCGGCTAATGCGCTGCAGATGAATTTATGAGATCAGAAACTGGCATGAACAATATCAATTACAATTGCAATTAGTCATTTACCAGATGGTGATATCCACAACAACTTATGCAATCTTACAAAATACAGTCCAAAATATTGTGGGCTAAGGACCCACTTCAAGGACTGAACAGTAGTGGTTAATGTAGTGTTCTGCCTTGAAACATGGACCTTCTGGCTCCATTATCTTAAAGGCTGCAGTGAAACAAAGTACATAGAGCTGCACAGGGAAATGCTAATAAAATATTAATCCATACCAATTTAACCACCTTCTTACCATATATCACTATTTTCCCACAGCATAGCTCTGTACACAAACACATTCTCAGCACTGGTTAAAGAATTGGATAATTTACCAGAAAATTGCGTTTTAGTCCCAGCATCACACAGTGGAATTCAGTATTCCAAATGGACCATCCAGACTGTTATCAAGTCAAAAAGCCCTTGCTTTTTGTTGGGTAAGTGCCCTTGGCAAAGGCCATTAAAATTATGTGACGGCAGCACTAATGTAGAAATGTACAGAGCAATATGACTGCTAGATGGCACTGCATCAAGATCTGGATATAGAATTACATTAACAAATGACAAGATTTAGCCAGTTAGTCAAGATTTACTTGTGGTGCTGGCAACCCTGGGATTAAAGGCAATTTATTTTTGCAATTTAAGGCTAAATTGAAACACAGTATATAGAAAAGGAGAATGAAGAATTTGATTATTTAATTATTAATGCATAGTTTTAACAGGCCAGAAATACAAATACTAATGACAAACCAAAAGATCCCAATAATGTTTCACTATCCTTCATGTCAGTATATCAATGCATCAAATAATCTACAAATCCTACCAGTATGCAATGTAGGATCAGTCATTTATACAGACATTAAAGGGAACACCAAATCTTCCAGTCCATTAAACTTATTTGAGGATAAAGTCCATCCGATGCTTCTTTGCCAGAAAAGGGTCTATTACTATGTAGGCAGACATGGGTGATTTATTGCAAGTTTTATTTGTAGGTCGCCATTTGAATGATATCTAGTCACATCAGCATTAGTTTCTCCTTATATCCAATCATGACACTCACTTATTTATCCATTTGAACAATACTTTGTAGTGTATTCAGTTGAATATGAGTTGAAAAGGATTTGTAAATCATTGTATTGTTTTTATTTATGCTTTACACAACGTCCAACTTCACTGGAATTTGGGTGGTTCATTATACATACTTGGTGTCAAACAGAACGTTTTATATCTCTGGATAACATTAGTTTCCACTCTAACAGGTATTGAATACAGTGTCTTACTACTCGTTTTCAGTGCGTATTCATCCGCTGAGTAAATACACTATTTACTGTAAATAGTAATATTTTATGATTTATAACATTCCTTTATTGTTAGAATTAATATATTTAATATATTTTAATACATGTTGTGATTTTTAAATGTAAAAGTTTATCAAATACAAGTATATGTATACGTTAACTATACCACACGTACTATGCATGTGCAGATCGAGTTCCACAAAAATTCGCAATATATTTTTTCCATGAATATTTTGAAAACCCCCAATGTACCGAGTCTGCAAAAGGTGAACCGCGAAGTGGCAAGGGAACACTGTACTTGTAAATGCATTTTATTTCCGTGCATTTCAAGTGCATTGCACAATTTTGTAAGTAATTCTATAATAAAGGTTATGTATTTCCAGAAATACTACTCTTTCCAGCAAAGTGTTTAGGAGTGATTCCTGTAACAAAGCATTTGTCACTATTATTACATGTATGTGCCATTATTAACATCAACCACACAGTCGCTGTCTGTCCTTATAATCATTTAAAGTGCCATCTCACAATGTAATGTACAGGTGGAGGAGGACATTTAATGCTTGACAAACTTCACAGATGCATATACAGCTGCTTTCCAAAGGCTAAAGAGGTGCTGTATCCTGCACCTGTAGCAACTCAGAGTTACTTCAATTCTTTTCCACCTGTATTGCTATAATATGCAGGTGGACTTTGGAATACCAAAGCTTTTCCCTATGTCTAAGAAGAAGCTTTCTTAAAGGATTTCTGTCCATATTTGCCCTCATAGAATGGCAAGTATAAACAAAAATATCCCTAGATCAGCCTTGGGCCAATATCAAATATGATCAATATTAATCAATATTGTCAATATTATCAAATTATGTGATAATATAGATTTTAGATAGACATTGTTTGGCAATATTGTAATTAAGTACAAAATCTAACTGCTGTACTCTGCCAAAATACTTGTTAGTGACAGATGATAATATTTGTGTGTGAACTGGCCTGTATTGTTGTGGTCGCTATAACCACTATGTATTCGAAAACAGACCAGATGTGCAAACATGTTTATTAACATGAAAATGTAGTACAAGTACAAAAAAGGCTGGGTCAGGATAATGCACTCACAGCAAACTACTAATACAGCACAAATTATTATTATTATTATTATTTAAATGATTAGTATTGTTGCTGCTACAACTATTAATTATGATTAATAGTTATATTTGCATAGTTATAACTGAATGTAATGCATTATGAACTGTTATATTTTCTCCTATTGAGTTACAGCAGTGGATTACATTGTGGCTGTATACTGATCATGTAACTAAAACACATGGAATGCCATGTAATGCTCTTTACAGCTCTTTACAGCATTTGACTAAATTTTAATAACTTAATCATGTACTGTGTTAATTAAGGACACGGTAATCATTTGTCTAAACGTGCATTATTGCCTAAGCCTAATCCGGATGTGAAACACATGAAAAAAGTAAGGTGTAACCAGGCTATTGTAGTACATTGTTGAAAGTATCCAATTCTATGTCACAACCTAAATTCCCAACAGTCACACCTACATGTGCTGGGGCTCTGTTTTAGTGGAGAAGAGCCTCATGTCACCTTTTACTTACAGTCTGCTTACTTCCCCACCCTGCTGGGCTATGAACAACAACTAAAAAACATCTGCTGTTGAAACAAATCATGAATTTCCCAGGCTTTTCAATGCTTGTTTTGGGCAGGTCTCAATCAAACACTACTTATGCAGCACTTAGCTACTCTATGACACTGCATTACAGGTTGTTCAAAAAGATGGGGTGGCTGGCATTGTGTGCTGTATACACCCAGTTTTGTAGCTGTTGTGCAACAGAGGTTTACATAATACAGTGGAAACGGATTGGTCGCTTCAGTTGTTGTGACTAGATATTAATTAGATCTGTTTATGGGGGGTAAATGCTGCCAATATTTATGCTCTTGCCGTATGATGACATGCCCATGCCTTCAGATCTGGGAGATTCACCTGCCTTCCTGTATGAAGATTTCCTGTAAGAATGCTGTACCTACACTTTCAAAATAAAGACATAGCTTAGTACTTTTTAAAACGTTTAAAATGTTTTAAAAAATGATAGTTTACTGCTATTGTGAAAACGATTTTGGAACTTTAGTAGAGCATATATTATCAAGCTACAGACTGTAGTATGTTTAGTAGATGTAGTATCTGCACACGTGATTTTAACACATGGATGTGTCACTGTGTCATCACATTAAAATATCACTAAATTTCAACCAATCTATATTTGACCAAATTAAAGATTTTAGTATATTTATCAGGCGTGTCTCTGAACAATACCAATTATTTTAGATCTATATGTCATATAGATGTGGCATAGTAGCAATTTGTTATATTAAATATGCCTACATTCATGTTTAAAATGCCTACACATACAAAAGTATGTTAAGTATTTTTACATGATCTGTGTTCTACTGTAGGACTAATATCTTTTTAACACCAACAGGCTCCTTATGTGTGTGAATGTCTCACATTTTTACACAGGGTACAAACTTTATAGTCAGTTCCTTGCTGTCACCTGATGCAGTCCCAGTTCATAAATTATAATTTCATACACTTTCAGGTGTTTATGAGCAGTTTGGTTTAAAGGCTTGAAGTACTGAGAATCCGTCTAGTGAAATGTATAGAAATATTTTATTTTCTTTTACGTTACTTATATGTTTGTTTCCCATCATTTCAGACTGAACAGCGGTCCATGGGCAGGACGTAAGGCTGCTTCTAGGTGTTGGTTTCCATAACGACAGCAGTAAAGTGTCATTTTTAAGGTTCAGCATGCTAAGCTTCACTACTGAGGAGCATGTTCTGGAAGCATATCTTCATGCCATAACAGCATGTAAATATTGGAAGGAATCACCTCCCATATCTGTGGTCTTTGTGATTATGATCCCATTATTGATGGTTCCACGTTCTACTCTATCTTCACTTTAATTGAAAATGTATAAACAGGTGTATCCCCATCTCCACCTTTCTGAGAGCATTAAAGATTACTACACTGGTCTACATTTGGAAAAAAGATTATGCTGACCTAATTGTTTTTGCTGATTTGACTCAAATGAAAGGAGTCAAATCCAAATATGATATAAAACAATATGCAAAACGTCAATTTTTGGGGGGAGAAATTAGAAATGTTTTATTAAAGAATTACTAAAGATAATAAGAATTTATTTGTGATAAGAAGCTGAATTTGTGATAGTACATAAGATATTGGTTTAATGCTAAAGATATTGTCTAACTGAGAGAGCAATAGTTTTGTAAGTTTTAATTGTTTGGGAGAAACATTTTCTTTTGGATGCTCTGGAATAGCTGATCAGGGTTGTCACACCGGAAACATCAGGACCACATGTTGCCAAGAAGGACTTTATTCAGAAACAGCAATAAGCTTTCTTTTCTATGGTTTTCATGGTATTGAGGAATTCTATGTCTTTGGTTAGAAGCCTAATTTGTGGGCCATCAAATATGCCAGCTTTCAACTTCTCATGTGAAATATCAGGACATTTGGTACACACATCCTTGAAGCACTCACAATCTTTATACAAAGCCCAAACAAACTGTTTCGTGAGTCCATTTTATAAGCAATGGGGGGAGCAACACTTTCTGTGTATTAACAAGTAGTTCATTATTAAGATTTTTTTCACTGATCTCATGTATAATATTCTGGCCTTGCTTGAAGATAGGTACAAAGACCTTGTCACAGTGAACAACCAGTCTTATAACTGAAGGGATATTTGGGTGCTGGATGGAAGATTTTGTCTTTGTGTTCATGCCTGTAATTAATTACCATTCACAAATAATAGTCATTAATATGTTTTTGAGGCTTTCGCCACACCACTGAAACTCTAAAGCTAAGACTTTTTCTCTGACTTTCAGTGGACTGTCTAAGTTTTTCAAGTTCCTTCACACTTTATGTGGTGTCCAAGGTTTGTCACCTAGTTTAACCCCAACCCCCAGCAGATACATTATCAGATGTATTGTCCTTTGTTTGGGTGTTGTAAAACATACACAAATGTAACAGAATATATCAGGATCATTCCAGCACTATCCACAAACTACCGGTATTCGAGTCTTGGATGGCATTCAACAAAAATGGATTTACCAGCAGCATTAAATTGAAGCATCCTGAACACCTGAACGCTGCCGTTGTTTTTCATGCTGCTTATACAGCATAGCCATAAAATGTTGACGTCAGCAGTTTTAAACTGTTTATTAAATAGTCGTCCTATTAGTAATACCAGTTGCATTCAGCATTTCTTTCTGAGCATTAATTATCTTTTTTGCGTATTCAGCATATCTGAATAGTAACATTACGTTATTGAGTTTCAATTTTCTGAGTGGACAGCGTTTTGCAGAAAAACCGGATGTGGCTGAGGGAAACACGTGATTTTTGCATTCAGCAAAATAAAATACATAAATATCGCATGTTATAGCCAGAAAAATTGATGTACACCCATTCTATTTGTCATTTCTCTCCTGTTGGAAGGTATTTTATAAGAGGAAACATTTGTTAAGGTTTTGGTTAAGGGCAGGGCTCAAGTCCCAGTCGTGCCAAAGTGACCCAGCTGAGCCTTGTAAACTTGCAACAGTTGAAAGTCAATAAGACTAAAACCAAATGACTAAATATAAATGTGCAAAATGTAAAAAATTATAAGGATTTAAATGATATGTTTGAGCATCAGCAGTGTACAGTTATTTACTATTCAGTCATGTTATGTAATAGTAATAAACTATTAACAATAAAGACAAACACAATGTGCTTTTGACCCCCTGTCAGCAAAACTTGTTAAAGATTTATCTCTTTACCCCTGTATATCGCAGAGTGGGCAGTAATAAAAGACTTTCCCATACTATGATGACTTTATATGCAGAGGTAGATAATAATCACAGTAATATACAAAAATAAAATACGTTTTACAGCGGTAAAGTGCACATACTGTAGAGACTTTACTTTAAGACACTGCAAAGTATTTGTTACTGTACATGTAGAACTACAATATTTGATTTGTCTGTTCTCTTTGCTTTCCTATGTTGCAGAATGAATATGAGGAGTTACCGCTGTCACCTCATACATATATACCCCTGTGAAACAGGAAGTCATGGATTGCTGCTTGGAATCTACTCATAACAGCCACAAAGAAACAATATAGAGAAGACAGACACAACAGGTCAGATCTGACAACAGGCAAAATTTTATCCTGAGTACAATCCTTATACTTTACATAAATGCAGACAAAAAAGAACACTGGGAAAGTGAAAACACGGAAGGATCATTGCAAAGCTTGAGCTATCAAAACTGCATTTTCTGAGGAAAACCATTCTCAAGTACCAGTGACCACCACTAATTCTCAACATTCCAGTACTTTAAGATCATGGGCTTTACATGAGGTCCCAATGGCTAACGTATTAACCAAGCCTCACCACATCTCAAGATGTATTCAAGCTGGCATGCTGCCATATAGTCCAACGGCATCACCTGATACCCCCCGTGTCTGGTTAAAAAGTTTTGTTATTAGCCATGATTCCATTCAGGATTTTTCAGGTGTTTCATTTGAAAAGGCTGGAGTTGCATGAGCTTTCCAAAAGATGCACATTTAAACTTCCTATTATTTTTTGTAATGTACTTTCAAACAAATACACACATTATTATCATTTTAATTTTCATACCCAGGTATCCGGTATCACATAGGAACTGACTCTAGACTGAGTGCTAATACATCATAGTGCATGCACACACACACACACACACACACTTGAACACTCAGAGAAACCAACTTCACACATGACTTTGGAATTAGAAAGGAAATCCATGCAGGGTGAACATAAAATTCCACACAGACTGGGATTCTCTGGACTGAGAATCATACCAGAGATTTCAGGACCTATAAGGTGGCTGCTCCATAGTGCTACAACATCAGGTCATGTTCGGTGCAAACCAGGCCATGCTACTTGCATGTCTTCAGCCTATTTCACACGCATAGGCAAAATAATTATAAAGGATTACCTAAAAAAGGATTGTCTTTACTGATAGTCTGCCCATTTTATAGGATGACTGTATATCACATGTGAGAGGCCTGCTACACTAGTTGATGTAGTATAAATCCTACAAAAATACATTAAGTGCATTTGAACTGCTTTATTTGTTACATCAAATTTGTTTTTACGATTTTTACAAGTGCCAGGATTGCGCCTGTAATGAGGGAACATGCAATCCCAGATACAATCATCACCTCCCTGGAGCCAGGACCAGAACCAAAGAGGTTAAACCTACTGGGAACCAGTGATCTACCAAGTCAGACACTCTGGTTCATAGATATGAATGAACCAGGGCACTAGCTATAGGTGGAACAGACTTTGTCAGTGTTGCCCAGATGTTTAAAGCTTGATACTCTTTGATGTTAAGTGGTTTGTTATCCATTTTAATGCTTCCTTTAAGTCAATGGCAGGTTTTTCCTTCTTTGTCATGTTCAGATCTAGAACCTTTTCCTCACACCAACTTATCAGAATTAGCACCTCTGGTCAACTCATTATTGATCATGATCAGTCCAATGACTGCTGCGTCATCTGCAAATGTGACAACGCTTTTGGAAGTGTGAACGGGTACACATTCATACATTAAGATGGTGTAAAGGAGGGGCTGGGTACATGTGCTTGAGGGAAATGAGTGTATCGGAGAGGAGTCTGTGCCCTCCTATTTCTGAGGGGTGGTTGGCCAGAAAGAATACGATCCAGTAACAGATGTATTTGCTTAGTTGTAGGTAATGCTGTCTGACTATGTTCTAGCAAGTTCCTTTTTATGATATAGGTCACTTAATGTAGGTAATATGAGCCAACACTAATGATGGAAGCAAAATGTTCCTATTCTGATAATTTACATGAAAACAATGACGCGAGCCACATGACACACGAGCCAACTAATAAATGTAAAGCCCTGTATGTAACCTGTGCGAACTCACCTGAGTGAATTAAGGGTCAAACTTAATAATGTGGCCACTAGGTGTCGCCACAAGTCATCATATAGCCAGGTACAACCTGAGTAGCTTCACATTAATTCACGCAGCAGATGTCCCAACAGTGGCAGAGGTGGGACTTGAACCCTGACGTTCACAATCCAGGCCCTTAACAACTCCACTGCAAAGCCACTGCAGTCCCACAAGGTTAACTGACATTTTTCAGTTTCCTGGATCCACTGCCTATCATTAAAGAACACGGGGTACAGGCATAAGCATGACCTGAATGGAAAGGACACAAATCCATCTCCGGGCTGGATCGGGTCACATGATGTGTTATTCCCTCAAACTCCCTTTCCCTTAGGCCAGTAACATGCAGTGAGGTCAGGGCAGGTAAGGTAGGTCAGACAGAGCCAGATTTTCACATACAGGAACCTTAAAGACATTAAATGTTTAAATTATCAATAACTTGATTTGATTAGTCAAATGTTCTTTTTTTAAATATGCACAAATAGCCTATTATAAAATTTTACAGCTCCGATCTCTCCCCAAAAAGGCCCTTGTTGTCAATAAAGTTCTTATATTCACTCATTGAACACAAATAAAAATATACATTGCTTAGCCCTACCTTTATTCATTACAGCTGAAGAGGTAATGCCTGCCACTTTTTTCACTGCAGTTTTATGGATAGCAGCAAGCCCAAACAAACTTTCCATATATGTGATATAAATGTCATAGACTGTAGAAGGTGATGACATGCAAAGAAGTCTACAAATAGCATTTTCGCACAAATAATCACAGGCAAGCACTTTTTGACACTTAAATTATCACAATTATAAAGAAATGGCAAATGTTTAACCTTCATAACCTCCATTTCTGTAATCAAACAACTTTCTTTTCATTTGCTTTTCTGATGATCTTGTTTAATTTTACAAAATCAAATGCTTGTTTCAAATTTGTTTTTGAAATACCACCAATGTTGTTAGCAGTTTATTTAAAGACTAAAGTACAAATTCATACTGAAACCAATTTAATGATGGTTTTCAATTAAACTTATGTTAAATTAGGACTGTGGTAGTTCAGTGGTTAAGGTACTGGACTTATTTATAGGATTTATTCATTTTATTAGTAATTTAAATTTTAGTATTGATTTGTTATTGATTTAAATTGTTATTTACCTAATTTTGCCATAATTTAATATACTTTGGTATTTATTTAATTAACATCTAGGCCACCCATGGAGGATGGGTCCCCTGGTGAGTCTTGGTCTTCCCAAGGTTTCTTCCTACCATTTCAGGGAGTTTTTCCTTTCCACTGTTGCCTTAGGCTTGCTTAATTTGGGATTGGCTGCTTTGAGACAATGCTATATAAATACATTTGAATTAAATTGAATTGACTATGGATATGAACGTACAGGGTTCAAATCCTTCTACCAATTGCTGAGTCCTTCAACCTATAATTGCTCAGAGTGTAAGAGTGTATCAGTTGGATTAGTCAGTGTATCAGTCACTTAGGATAAGGGTGTCTGCTAAATTAATAAATTAAAATGTACTATATCATATTATTGTACTGTTAGACTTTTCATATATTATTACATTTGTTTCTATATTATGATATTATAATATTATTTTTCTTTTTTTCCTCTACTGTACTGTAATAATGATGCTGCTGGAATCCCAATTTCCTTGAGGGAATCCTCGCAAAGGGATCAATACAGTTGTATCAATCTGTCTGTCTGCCTGTTTGTCTATCTTTCTGTATATGTATCTGTAATACAGCAAACAGACTTAATGTGTTCTTTAGTTTCTGAAATATCTCCTTATGTACAATACAACAGGAAATATGTCATGCTGTCACATAAAACTCTCATAAAAGCTTCTCATCACACACAGATTGTACTTTAAAAGTCCATATACAGGATGTTTCTACTTTAATAAATATATAACTTACCAACCAACTACATGAGAGGCTGTCTTTACTCTACTGATTCAGTGTGAGCCTGTGGTTGATCTGACATGCATCAGAGCAGGTATTAGCAGGTGATAAAGTGGACTTAATTTATAGACACCCTGTATAAAGTGCCATCTACAGACAACTCTTCTTATTGCTGGTTAAACATAATAAATCTGTAGCCTATATGTACAATTAATACAACAGTACTTTTGGTAGCATGATTTCGCCCCCTCAGGAATTGCTTTTGAGAAAATGTACTGTTTATTGCCTTTGCAACACTGAAATAAAATGTATGCCTTTTCCTACACAGATTTACTAGATTAACGAGCATCCTAATATTTTGATTAAATAAGAATGGTTGTTCCGACACTTTCAGGCACCTTTGCTGTTGCAAATTAAGTTAATCCGAATGAACTTTCTATTCTATTCATAACCCGTTTACATAAAAATCGAATAGCACCATGAGAACTTAAAGGCAATTTCTCTGACCATTACATTTTTTTCCTGCAGTCTTCATGTGGGTGCTGGTCGATAAATATCTGTACAGTATATCGATTGCCTAGTTCTAAATATAGTCTAATAGTTCGGGATCTGATAGAGTAATGCATGTACCTGGACGAAAGTCAGCATGTCAGTATAGATCCTTAAGTAAAACAGTGTAGTGTAAGACAAGAAGACAACATCTGTAAAAAATCAGGTATCAGTTTATACTTACGTGTAGTTTGGACGAAAACTGTTAGGGATCCATCAGCAAAGAAAACACAACGTCACCTTTATGAAGAAGCACTGAGGGATTTTGCTACATCGCACCACCGCGCACACCATGCGTACTGTGTAGTGCACATGCTACCTACAGACAGTTGTGTGGAGGCGTTGTCACGGACTTTCTCCTCATTGGCTGTAAAGATCCATGAGAAATCCAGTCTAAACTTCACAAGCCTAAACTTCACAAGTGCGAAAGCGTGTTACTAACACGTAAAACAAAAAAATATGCCGTTCAGGATTTAGTTATTACGAGATGTTAGTAAGGACATGGTATGTTCTTTATGAAGCAGTCAGAAAAATCCCAAGAAAGCCTCAGTCATTTGAATTGCTCAGCAGTCATTCATTCATTCATTCATTCATTCATTCATTCATTCAGTGTTTCATACACTTAATATTCTGTCAGACTTACAGGAAAGCTGGTGCCTAACTGATGACAATGAGCTCAAGGCAGGACAGGGCCGTGGTTAAGGGCGGGCATTGGGGGGCAGTACCCGTCCAATTACAATGTCGTGCAACCTGTTGTCTTTGGTCCAGAGTACATGGCATCCATTTCTTCCAAAAAATAGAATACTGGAGTATAAGTTCGACTGAAATTCCACTAGGTGATGGTCCATCCTAGATGCTTCAGAACCTAGAGAGGTCAATGGGAATGCTAAACAAAGGAATCTTTTTGCACAGTAAAGTTTTACATAACAATTGTGAATTTTATTATGCATTGTAGTGCTTGACAAATGTTTATCTGCATTTGATTTTCGCCCAGAGAGGAGGGCTTTAGATACACAGTCATAGCCACTCTTATAGCTAACTCTTACAGTCTCTACTCTCTATTACGTGTTATATAGTATGTACATAATGAATATGATCATAATGAATATGATTTACAGTCTTATTCAAAGCATGTCCTGACTTACATTTAGTCATGTAGAACGTATACCCAGTATCCCAACCTCAGAGCTCCTTTTCAGAGGCTCATTTAACCTTATTTCAGTATATGAAGGAAAGAAGATTTAAATTAGTTATCTGTGATATTTCTTTTTTTGTACTGTCTGATTTACTTTCATGATCACCAAGCAGACTTTTCTGTATAGCCTTTATACATGGTCCCTTTCTTCTTATTTGTCAAACATAGCCAGCCTATATTTTTCATTTACAAAGGATGAAAGCATGCAAAGCTATTTAGTGTACATGGACTCACCCTATAGCTTTTTATGAACTAGCTACAATTTTTTAACAAAACCACATCAAGACCAACAATTTGACTTTGACTCCAAATCAGTAAATGTAAAGTATCCCCTTCTCTCCGTATAGGTAACATAAAAGTGGGTGTGGCTTTGACTGATGGCAGGTGTGTGTATAGACCCATACACATGCAACATTTTAAACCAATAACTAGAAAAAAGGGGACATTTGTCAAGAATAATGTTCTATATTATCACACACACACAAAATAATGCTTTTATATTATATACCCTTTGCTATGCAAAGTATTGTATTGTAAACACAACAGCTCAACAACAAGTGCTCACAGGACACTGACTACAGGATGCTGGTGGCTGGATATATTTGGTTTATTTTTTATCCCATCAGTGACACTGAGGTGTTTGATCCACTTGTACCAGACTTGTAACACACACTAACACATCAGTGTCACTGCAGTGCTGAGAATGATCCAGTACCCAAATAGTACTTGATCTGTGGTGGTCCTGTGGAAGTCCTGACCATTACAGAACAGTGTAAAGAGCTGCATGCCTTTTCAGGGGCATGTGTGTCTATGTGCTCATGTGGTCAATATTGTTCATAGATATAGATCGATATTTATTTTCCTTTAATACTCATAAGTAAAACAGTGAGATTTGTAAATCCAAACAAAATGCACCATCATGGTATACTGACATTTCTTGCTTTATTCTGCTATAACACTGTCTAACACTATAACACTGTCGTAGCACAACACGAGCATCTACGATCCATCCTCATATCTGTGTACTGTCTATGTGTCAGTAAGTGGACTAGTTACTCTACACTATCCCCATGTGTGGGTGTACAAATGAATGCATTATTCCCTGCAATTGATTGGGGCACTGTACGGGGTATTTTACCTTCCCTTACCTTACCCTACCTTTTACCTACCCCACAACTCTAGGTACAAGGGCATGGACTGTGGGAGGAAACCGGAGTACCCAGAGTAAACCAACACAGACACAGAGAGGACATGCAGACTCCACACAGAAAGGACCCAAGCTGCTCCGCACTGGGATTGGACCGTACTGTGAAACAGCGGTGCTACCCTCCAGAGCCAGTGCTGCACTGCATATGTACCTGTTTAGGATAATTGTAAAAGGTATTTATGGTACAAGCCACTTGTCAATGAAAATAACAATACATGCAATCAAAGAATTAAGAGATAATGCACTTTTCAGTGTAAAAGCTATTTTAGTGAGCTACACAACTTCATAACTTGATCTGTTGAGTTGGTTTATAGCCCTGGCTCCTTTAATGTACAATTTACTGAAATCAGGAGAATTGATGAAATCTAGGTTCTGATGCAATATTTAACCATAAAAGCCATATTATACTAAATGTCATATTCAGTATAACAATGTGAGGAGTTTGTCTTCATTAAATCCAGCAATGCTTTATGCAAACATAATCTTGGACCTGAGCACTGGTGTTTCCTTAGTGATATGGCAAATATATCAGGGCAAGCTCTTGTGATGTATTTAAATTAGGATTCTTATATAAAGGTTCTTAACTACGCGTCAAGATCAATATAAATTGGGACTAAAGAAATTAACGTTGCATCATAACATTAGATATGAGTATTATATGTGGAACACTACATGGGAAAAACAGTGTTACATCATTATTTGAGTGCAAATAAACGTAGTTATTACTGGGCCCCAGCTGGAGTGTAACTGACACCTTGTAACACAGCCTCCAAAGCACACAAGCATGGTGCAGTTCTCTTGAGAGAAGCAAATCTTTATCATGTTTATCACTATAGAGCTTGACTATGGAGATCAAAAGTGCAGAGGAACATCTCCTATGAACAACACAGTTTGAAAACTCGTAATTCAGATATGTGTTTAAAATTCCAACATATGGCTTTTCTTGAGTGGTATGTTCTACAGAATAAAGAAGTGGCAAACCTACAAACTAAATGTTATGTGATAGGATGAAGTAAGAATCTGTAATCCTATCCTCTCTGCAATCCTATCCTAATACATTTTAACTCTCTGGAGTATTTTTCCCATTTGTTTAGGCAAATGTAAAGATAAAATATTTTATTTTGAGCAGCTATAAAAGAAAATAGTTGGTGTGCAGCT
>JAUZST010058278.1:0-23615 GCA_034779995.1 Parotocinclus haroldoi
ATGGGCATGTCTTTCTTCGTATGCCAGTTCTGGTTGCCGCCATATGGTGTCTCCTAACCTATGGAGCTTGTCCTTGGCTTTGTCGATGAAACTGCAAACCTGCTGCTTAATTGTTTGGAGGTTTCCGTTCATATTGCTTTAGCTCTTTTTCTTCAGTTTAGTGGAAAATAAACCCTGAAATGGACGTATGCAGTTAGAAAGGAGATTACTGTAAGGCTCTGAGAAGCCAGCACTCAGCTCCAGCACATTTCAGTCCGCAGTCCGATATGTAATGTGAGCCATTCACCGATATAGCCGGGGGTTGCAGGCAGGGAAATGCTCTATTATATTTTTATTACACGGAGTCAAAGAAAGACCTTTTTTCACAGGAAGTGCAGTACTGTGCAAGAGTCTTAGGGCAACCTTAGATTAGATAGATCATTGGTTTAAATGTAGTATGATTACCACATATTCACTGCTCACAAAAATGAGAGATTTTAAAATGACTAAGAAAAGGAACCTAAAAGAACTGCTGGACAATCTGATCCTGTCCATATCCCATCACTGTCAGTGTGTTTTGGCACTCTTGGGTGACCATACACCCTCCTGAACAGTCAATGCAGGGGCACTCTTCCAGTTTGACATGTTTCAATTCACCCCCATGAAGAAAGAAAAGCAACCTAAAACAGTTATTAAAAAAGAAACAGCTGGCTCTTACCAATGAGCCACCAGAGGTGCTAAGACACAAAACAGCTGGAAGAAAACCAGACTACGGACAGATATTATGACTACACATTGTTGCTTGGCCCCATCGTTGTCTGAACTAGTCCAAACTGACCTCAACAAAAAACAAAGCATCCTGATATATCCTGCTTAAGGTTGCAAGGGAGGATCTGGAGCCTAAACTGGAATTTACTATGAGTAGTCAGGACCACTAGAGTCGAGTCCAGACATGCATTCGGACACAGAGTCCAAGACCAGATTAAGATAAATAAATCAGAAAAATTGTAAAAATCATACAGGAATAAAAAGAATGGAAGTCCATGTTACATTTACGATAAATTAAATATAATCATTATCTCCCGCTTAATCCACATGGGGTCGTGGGCCAGCGGGAACTCTGGGCACAAGGGCAGGAACAACCCTAGATGGGCCGCCAATCCATCATAGGGCACATACTTAGGGCCACTTTAGAGACACCAGTTAACCTAACATGCATGTCTTTAGACTGTGGGAGGAAACCGGAGTACCCGGAGTAAACCCACGCAGACTCCACACAGAAAGAACCCAGGTTGCTC
The DNA here is from genome assembly GCA_034779995.1 of Parotocinclus haroldoi. NCBI lineage: Eukaryota > Metazoa > Chordata > Actinopteri > Siluriformes > Loricariidae > Parotocinclus > Parotocinclus haroldoi. Next base: position 1,278 of record JAUZST010058278.1, read on the forward strand.
CACCCTGGGATTGAACCCGGGACCTTCTTACTGTGAGGCAGCGGTGCTACATTGAATATATTAATAAATAAATATTTTTTTTAAAAATAAAAATGAACAAAAAATGACTGATTCTTATTTTATTATAGTCTTAGTCAAACTAAGGAAATGAATCTTTATTCTTTCCTATCTTCTCTCAAACTTAATCAGAATCACCAAATAAAGTCAAACGAATCTAACAACATCCATTCTATGCATTTTATTATTAAATGTAAAAATTCTAACATTTCAGTCTGCCCTCAAACAACTAAATAAATAAAGAGAGCAAAAAGGAACAGGAAACTCAAGTGTCAGACGGTTCAAAAGAAAACGTCCACATTGATTGGATCCTGAATGAGAGGAGCAGCAACTTGCTTTTCTGTTATCCAATCAGAGAGCAGATTTGATTATTTTATTATAAATACTGATTTATTCTGCTTGAATTGCTGATAATCAATAAGGCCCGAAAAATCCTATTTATAATTAACATTTCAGAGTCCATCTTACCCTGAGACACAATGAGAAAGAGATCGAGGATTACATCACTAGCTCAATCAGACACAAGACATTACAACACAATAGGGGGGAGTGGCCAAATCTTTATTTCGATATTTAAAAACAACGTTTCTAACGTTCTTCGTACTAATTTCATACGTGGGATCCCTTTTCGTCTAAATATACTGCTCATAAAAATGAGGGGACATCTCATATCTTTGTGAGCGGTGCCGTTTGGAAACAATTACTGTTGTAACAAAACATACTGGGTTTTGCTGGTGCAAAAATGTCTTGGGCCTTGTGGAAAAAAAAAAAGAAAGAAAGAAAAAGGATGCTGAGAGCTGCCTGGCTTTGTCCAAACCCGTAAACACTTCCCAATCTTTCACAGTAAACATTCTTCTCAGTCTAATCACAACAGTCTCGGACATTTAAAAAAAAACAAAAAAACAAACAACAATCCCAAAAAACAGGAACAGTGCTGCAGTTGCTACAGAACAAATACAAACTAGTGTCTGTGAGCGATAAGAGTGGCGCTTGCAAAATGCAAGTTTTTTTTGCTGTTTGTTATTCGTCCTTTTCGTACGCAGCTTTTCTCAATAACACCAAAGTCCTTTAGTCAAGACTTTTCACTCTCGCATCCAGTTGCTTTGCCCCTTGCCGGGACGGTCCGAGTCCGTGGACGATGCGTTACGAGGCGGGGTGGGGTGGGTTCACGGAACCGTACTTCACGCCGCCTGTTCATCCTCTCGAGCCTTTAAGCGACCCGTGTTGGTTTGTTTCGGTCTTGTGCAAAATTCTGCAAAATGTGACGTGCCCCTAAAACGGCTTCTGTACCTAATCGGGACAAACCACCAGCTCATTGTGCACCATGATGAACGTAGAAGTTTCAGTAACAAAACTAGATTCTCCTCTGTTAAAATAACATCCAAGAAATATACATATATATATTACATGTCTTATTTACATTTTACACAAGTTCTTAAAAAAAAACAAAAAACAAACCGCCAAACACAAGGTCAAAAAGGGACAAGACATTTTTGAATTCCCCCTCAAAACTCAGCACCTCTGGTTACACCGATTTGCCTTCACATGCGCATCTATTTGACTTTGGCAGCGATTCAAATGGTTTTATACGAGGCAGGATCGGTAGCGTCTGCGTGTGCACTGAAACTGTTAACGTTAACGTACTGGGGGCGTTTCTTCATTTTAATATCGGCCGCGCTGACCTAATACAGCAGGCTTCCATACTCGCCAGTATGTCTGAAGCCGTACCCAAATACTGCTACTACACTGCTTGTTAAAATGATCCAAATCCACCAATTTTTGGGACCTGTATATTAGAATAGCAGGAGGCACATTTGCATTACTTGGTTGGTTCTCCTCTGTTTTATCCGGATTCCCACTGTGCACAATTAGAACTTACACCCCACTGTCGCAGTACTGGAGGACACCCTCCTCACTCGGACACGGCCAATCGAGCCTGTATGACCCCACGAGAGCCAGTGGCTGTGGGCTAGCTAACTGCCCCTGCTTTGTGCTGTGTGTTTTGGTCCACAGGTCGCTTTACATTTGTGAAATAAGCCAATTACTAAGCTGAAACCTGGATTTCTGCCTTCCTTGCCCAACGAAGAAGATGCCAATTTCAGATCAGTGGAAATCCTCGGAATACTGCCAAACCAGAATATTAGCGTACATGTAAAGTCAACGAGTGATGTTCCCTTTGTTTCACGTCACTGTATTCAATTGGGCAATCTAGTGCCAATCTGTTGCCATAATCTGTGTTTAGATCTCGATAGTCCTTTTTTAAAAACGCTGGAAGGTCACGGCTTGGACTGGACCTTCAGCAGGGTTTTCAGATGCACGGACATCTGCTCTCGGCTACACTCTTTCGGCCCGTTTTCATCCACCCAGTGGCTGGGGGGCTTGGGCAGGACGCTCGGCGAAGGCGGCTCGCTGAACTTGGCGCCGGCGTAGACCTTCTCTCCGTCTTTGGGACTTTCCTCGGATGAGGAATCGCTGCTTGGGGGAGCTTCTGCAGAGCACAGGGGTCTCTTCATATCCCGGTTTTCACATCTGACGGTTTTGCTTCTCTGCGAGCGCGTGTTCAGTTTGGCAGCGCACTGCTCGTGTTTTTTCGGGCTGTGGACAAGCTGGCCGTTCGGCCTGGTTCCTCTTTCCATTCGGCCCGCTCTTGGTTTCAGCAGCTGAGGACAAAGGAGAGAAACGATGACACTTGGGTTTGGAATCTCGAAGCAACACAAAGCAGAGCATGAACATCTAGGCCTATCCATGGCTGACTGCTCAGAGTGCACGTAGGCTCTCTAGGCACCACCCCCTTCCGTGCCTCCCTCACTCGCTCGCTCATGTTTATCTTTCCTTATTCAACAAAACATCTGGGTCAGGTCCAGTACAGCCATGTTGCAATAACAATTATTACTGTGACACGAATGTAAATGATTTAAAGAGGCCAGTGTCGTCATTTTTTCCTTTTCTTATCAAGCAGTCCAAAGTATTTGGGGCAATGCGCTAACCTTGAGCTAGACTGGTGTAAAATTTGAACAGAAATGAACTAAAATTAAGTTGGTCTTTGTTGACAAAATGACAGTTAAACGGCCAACCGTGTTCCTAACACCCTGAATTAACCCACTGACTAGATAAAGTAAAAAAAAAAAGCAAGAAAACTCAGACATGAAATAAAGGCGTGGTTAAGGTGTTTACCACCCAACAAATGGTATTTACAAATAAAAAGAAAGAAAGGTCTTGTGGTTACGGGTTGGGTCAAGTCCACTAGTTTGTACACCTGTGGTACGAAGAAAACACTGGTGCTGGAGTAAGCCAAGGAAAGGAAACTTTAGGGTGATAGATAAATGATAATGTGATTACTGGATGTATTTATGCAAGTAAATACAATTTTACCCAGTTTCTACCCCAGAAAACCAACTTCCTGAATATTGCGTTATGTTTCCCAAAATCACTGCGATTGCGCACAAGCCTTATCATAGACAAACCAAGTCTGATTTCAAGATCTTTACCTCTTTTTTGGTTCCAGGTTTCAGGTGTGCTGTCCCACTTTCTGCTGTTATGCTGGGCTGAAGCTCGGAACTGTTGCTGGAGGATTTAACAGTACCGCTGTTGTTATTGTTGTTGATGTCGGTTAATCTTGTGGCGTGGTTCCTCAAGATCACCACCTGTTTGTGGACCTGTTGGGGCTGAGGGTGATTTTTGGGAGCATGTCTGCCCTGAACCCGAACTCCTCGGCTTCCCTTCTTGAGCAGAGCCCGTCTAGACTTCAGGTTGCTTCCTCTGGTGGAAACGAGCCGAGTGGGTTCGTTATTCTCCACATCGTTCAGGCTCGATTCGATGTGACTGCTGAGAGTTTCTCCCAACATGACCTCGAAACTGCTCGACGACGTTAAATGTGGATGCATTGAAAGGCGAGTGCTGGGACGGCTGAACCACCAGACAAAGGAAACGTCTTTTTTTTTCGGTCGCGTCCCAACGCGTCTTCACTCCTCTCCCTTAAACGCGAAGAACGACGTCGAAAACAGCAGTGGATCTCCCAATGTGCGGTTGGAACCCCCGAAGAATGAGCACTACGAAGCGAAAGTTTGATGGCGCAGCTCGTGAAGGGTGAATGAAATGGCGCTGGTTCCTGTTAGACCGCGAACACGCCTACCACAAACAAAGGGACACGCAGAGAACTTAAATTCACAGCCGTACACCTCTTAAACGGCCAATCACGAAACTCGAACACGGCTCGGATTTAGAAGAAGGATCTTATTAAGCTTCCTGCAGAAGAAGGGAAAAAAAGGCAAAGCCTCGATCTGCTGCTAGTCCACAAGTATCTGTTTATCTCACTGAAGCTCTGGGGCGCCACAAGCTACGGTCAGATCAAATATGGAAAACATTCAGCAACCAAAGTTTCTATATGCTATTTCACCGCTTTTACCGTCATTTACTTCAAAAGAAACCCGACGCCCCGCCCCACAACGAAAATCACGTCAAACGAATAAAGGCGAGAAGATTCCAAATATGGTAATCGCATCCGGTGCATTACGTCATAGAAACGTTGGGAGGAAAGATAGGCAATGATCTCATGCAATGTTTATCAACAGCCTCATGAACTAAACTACAAACGATTTATAAGCTCTGAATTCCTTTGTTTACAGCGTTCACTATTCAGATCGACCTCAGGTGTTTTGTGGTACAGCTTACTAATGTTGTTTAACATCATTTAACATTTAAGTTTGTACATTTCCTTTGTTTAAACTCTGAGCTGAACAGTAGATTGTGAAGGGTCTTACTCGAGGGTCCAGCAGTGGCTATCTGATGAACCCTAGATTTATATCAGTTAGATTTAAATGCTTAAGGGCTCCCCTGGGGTACTCCGGATTTCATATATGTCATTTACAGCCTAAATAACTGACCATGCGTATCTGTGTATCTGAAGATCCTCCTCTTTACTTTCAAGGCACTGCATGGCCTGGGTTCGGTCTACACCTCGGATCTTCCAAAGATGTATACTCCATCCCGTAGCCTCAGTGTGCTCGTTCGTTCTGGAACTCTACTCTGTGCCACACTAGATGGTGGAAAAATACATTTTTATCATGAATTCCTGATCAGAACTACATCGCATGCCAAACAATTCCACTACAGATACTACAATTCACATAATTCCACAGCATCTCAAGCTATTTAGTGTTTTACATGAAGTTAAACCCTTACGAGGGGTACAGCCATGCCCCTCTCTAATAATGTCAGTATTTTAAGTCTTCTAAAAACGCCCCTGGCCCTGACCATTGAGAAACAGGGTGTCCAGGGCAACGGGTGCCAACTAAAAAATGGTAAGTAGAGCGGATAAAATTCTATATAGACGACAGATTTAGCTGATGGCTTTCTGTATACCCAAACAACCCAGTAATGTGTGTATAAAGTGTATAATTACCTTTATCATATACACATATTATCAGGTTCTCGGAACAAACCTTGACTTATTTTAACTGACAGGTGTTTAGATGTAAATTATGAACATATTAGCAGCTATTGGTTCGGAGATGGAGCTCTATCGATGCAACTCTGGAAAAACCCTAGTGCTGATTCATCAGTAAATTACAGTAATTCATGATAATCACACCTTAACCTCGAGCAACAAGCTGTCACTGGGTTTGGAACCTGAAGAACTGGTAATGCCAATAACGGGGTAATGCCGATAACCGTAAGTGACACTTATAATGGGCTGAGACTACCATAGAATTTCTTCATGCTGTACATGATCGCTGACGTTTCAAAATATACTGCTCACAAAAACGATATAACATCAAAATCAATATCCTCACATTTTTGTGAGCAGTATATAATAGTACATTCCATTAGATATCACAACTGCTTTCCTTTCTAACAGCCATTTATAAATAAAGCATAATCAACAATATTTCCAATCGATAGCTCATAGTAATGTTCAGCAATGTTCTAAATTCTCAAATAATCCATTTGAGAAGAGTGAAGTTTGCTGTAGCATGAACATTAGGGCAAACTCTCTATTAATATCCACGTCTTTAGACACAATCTTTTGAGTGTCCACACGCTTTTGGGTATTGTAATGTTTGTCAGCGTGCATCTTTGTGCTTTGATGTGTTAGGTGTCTGCTTCCACGTCAGATGCCGGTGCAGAAAGGTAATTGGTTGCTGCGCTCAGAAACACTGGTTGGATGAGCTGCAGGAGATCTGCTAGGCAACAGACCTGATGGTTTTACATGGGGGAATTTCCTGGCACGGTAGCTCAAGAGTTATTTCCGTTGTTCCAACGTCCTCCTTTAAAGACTAACCGTTGCGCAATGCCGTTGCCGTGTTTATATGTGTTTGGTGATGTATTTTTTTTTTGTCTTGAAAATAACTTTTAATGCTCTAAAGAATCATCTTAAGCAGAGAGTTTGGTCACAATATACAGTTCACCAAACACCGCACCAAAACATTATGGTCAATATGGAATTATGTTCATGTAGGTGTCTGTTTGCAATATGACATGCAAATTAACAGGAGAACATTGCCCCGAGCATAACATAAGCCCACCAGCTTGTCTTCTTCTCACAGTGCATCCGGGTGCCATCATTTCTCCAGATATTAAATACTCGTTCATCCACATGATGTAAAAGAAAGCAAGACTCATCATATTCAAACTATTCTTCAACAGCCCCAGGGTATCTTCAAACACTTTTAACTTGTTTCTTTCATGTTTAAATGCTGCTTTTTCCTGGTTAGAGCTGCACCTGGCCCTCCAGCAGGCCTCCCATCCTGCTCAACCTGACCACAACATACTGCCACGGCACGAATCCAGGTCACCGAGGTGGAGAGCTAGCGAACTGTCACCGAACCAAGTTATTACATAAATCCTTTTTTTCCTTCTCCAGTTTAATGGAAGGTTAATATTTTCAATTTGACATTTTGTGATGTGTTCTCGACTGAAATGAGAACTACCGCAACTGGAAATTACAGAGAACAACAGACTTTTTCGAACAGCTTAGCTTCGGACATATAGAAACCCAATTACACACCACCAAAAAATACATAAAAACACCCTGAAATATAGCTTTTTACATAAATTAACTGTTAGCAACTGTAGTATAAACTGCAACAACAGGGACTCAGATGTTACTAGTGACACTTGGAATCCACACAGTTGTTCAACGTGGGAATTTACGACTCACACTGAAGTCCAGTATTACACAAAGAGCAGCGAGTCTTTGTCTCTTTCTCCTTTCCTTTTCCAGAGTCACTGTGTTGGTTCCTCAATCTGGCGACTATAAAAGGATATCAGAAACTGCCGTGTGAGCTACTTTTAGCTTACTGGTAAATTATTATTTCCCTAAACAACTCAGTTCCCCATGCTGGAGGATTATTGTGTGTACATTCCTAAGAAATTTCCAAAGCTGCCAGTGGAGTTGACTTATCAATTTAGTCGTCTTCTTTCCTCGCGGTTTAAGTCTTACTTGATGCGGGGTCTGCTCATACACACAGAGACGCGACGAAGCAATTCTTTGACCGATGAATCGTCAGAGACACACACAATGCCAATGCCAATTTAGAGACACCAACTGACCTGACACGCATGTCTTTGGACTGTGGGACGAAACCGAAATACCCGGAGTAAACCCACGCAGACACGGGGAGGACATGCAGACTCCACACAGAAAGGACCCAGGCCGCCCCGCCCTGGGATTGAACCCTACCCACCGAGCCCCCGTGCTTCCCTGACTTGTTTATTTAGTAACTATGTTATTTTGTTCTCGTGACTCTGTGATGCACACTGGCACCGTGTTCCCCAGGGACAGAAGATGAAGCATGATTTCACGACTCTGACAAAGAGAAGCGGGGTTAAAACTAGTGATCGGCACATTGAGTCATTTTGTAGTCAAATACACAAACGCAAAACTGAATGAAAAACTCCTGAGTAGTCCATTACTAACTATTCCAAACTAAACAAGCTGACACATGCATTACAGAATGTCATTGAAACACCAAGGATACTTTCTTCAAACAGCGGCCATTTCAATGTTGGCTGAATAATTAATAAAAAAGTCGAGTTAAATAACCATACGTTGCACGTCTTATGTAGAGTCAGAATGGCATTTCGAAGCAACGGGTAGCTCTGTAGTCTCAAAGCGACCGTAGAGATGAGACCCAAGTTCAGGTTCAGTGTCTGAGTGCGAATGTGTACACGGCCTGCAACACATTCAGCACCCCGTTTATGCTTGGTTCCCACCTTGCACCCTGTGCTGACAGTTAGTCTTACTGTCAGAATAGGAAGTGTGTGTGAATAGGCCATGGGAAATAATGAAATTAATGGATGATATTAGAGCTATGTCATGCCTTGTGTCTGTTTGGGTTTCTCCACATCTCTCACATCCTCAATACGTTACTAGTAAGATTGGGACACCTGAAACCTCTAGTTATAAGTCAGCGTGATGCCCTGTGATGGACAAGCCAAGAAACCGGCTTGCCTAGTTGGCTGGCTTGCACAGAGCCTGGGCCTTAGGGTTGATTTGGAACCAACCAGGGTTTATTGTCCAAAATCAGCATCTCACAGTCACATGAATGTTCCAGCATTTATTGGGAAGCCTTCTGAAAACATTTAAACAAAATCCAAACTAACCCTCACATTCTGGATTAAGCGGGTGTAGAATTTGTGTGAATGTGCAGGCCATGGAAATTAGTGAATGAATGATATTACGCCTTGTGTCAGTTTGGGTTTCTCCGCTGTTCTTTTCCATCCTAACCACATGGTCATCGCTGATGTGTTTCTGGCAGTGGCAGTGGCGTTTAATCACCCTTCGATTGTGACTATAAGCTCACCCCTCCCACAGGCCCCTAAAAGTGGAGCGACGTAATAATATAATCCTCTTAATGAACATTTAGGTAGAAAGTAATTGGCTTCTCTTACATAACAAACATGGTCCCTGAAGCAGCCTAGAACCACCGCTGTGTCACTTGAGGATATGTATCTTGAAATCTCGGGAACCTTAGTATAAACTTCTAATCAAGAAGAAAATGTAAACAAAGTGCTTGCAGGGCAAAGTCGCCGTGTCTAAGATCCATACAAATGCCTCGTGTAACTTCAGCCTAAATAAGGAAAAGTCTACACGCGCAAATATACTGTACACGCGCTCACGACACCCTCGAGTTCGTTCTGCATGACAACTACGACACACTGATACGTCAAAAGGCCACGTGACGTCCAGACGTCGCTCGTCTGAGAGTCGATACACAAATGTATCGAATCTTCAGGTGTACCGACTCGGAGCGCCTCGAACTGATTCATCACCGTGTAGTTTGATGGAGGGTTTATGAGTGGGGGCTTCCTTGGGTCTTTTATTTCTACATCAGTAAACAATTTTGATTCGCGTCTTCATGAGCACAGATTACTGCTGTTAAATTGGGGGTGAGTGTGACTGGAGGCCGGAGCAGCAGCGGAGCACTGGGAAAGCACTACGCCGGAGGAGAGGGCTCATCTTCGGTGGAGCCTCACTCTGGTGCTCGGTTAGCTTAGCACCTGACAAGCTGACCCGTTAGACATGGCGCACACAGGACCACCACCTCGATGGCTGAACTGCCCTAGAAGAGGGCAACCTGTAGCTGGTGAGCCTGTGCCCACTCACGACCTGCACCAGTATGAAGTTACTTAGCAAACATTACTCACCAGTTAGCACGTTAGCCGAACCAGCCATCTTGGTTTTTACTTACCTCTTCGGTCCGTAGCGGGTGTAACTTTGCAAAACACCAAGTTTTATTATTTCAACCAGACCTTCTCTGACTTTATGCCTTTAAAATGGTGCAAATACCGCATTAACCCTAGGCAACGTCAGCGCATTAGCTTAGCCTCTTGGCTAGTTAGCCACCGAGGCTGATTATTGTAGTCATACTGTTTATGGCGGTTGTGTTGAGTCGTGGAATAAAAAAAAGGGAATAATCACGCGCGTGTGTGGTCGAAGAACGAAAGTCATAATAGTTGGAGAGACTGAAAGTAACTTGAACTGTGACATGGTGCCGCAGTTTGCCTACTGACTCGAATCGGGCGCTACAAACAACACCAGCCCTTCCTTTATACCCGCCGTCTGTCACTTCTAGCCAATCAGAGACGAGTACGCGCTCTCGCGAAAATGAGTCATAGACTTGATGTTTATGTTATTTTTAAACATTACAGTGACTTGGTTAACGTCCATGGTCCAATATGGTTATTATTAGGGATGCCGATACCGATCACATTGACTGGCTGTAAATTTCAGTTTAGTTATGATGAGTGCTGCTGGTTACTTAATCTGGAAAAAAGGAAAATCAAAATGATCTTAGACAAAATCATGTTTTTATTGACTTTTTCCCCAAGAGAAAAAAAAGAAAAGAGTCTCGTGCCAGAGTCACTGTAAAATTTATGAATACTGTGTTAACACACATTCTCAATTCCTTCTCCTTTTTTGTAACTCTTATGCAGGTAAATTCTTACCAATGAAAACCATGCTGGGTCCCAGATATGATGACATGGTTCCAGAGGAGAACAGGTTCCACCCAAGCATGCTGTCCAACTACCTTAAAAGTCTGAAGGTACGGGGTTTAGCCGCATTTTGAGCTGCTTTCCTTCGTTCCTGTGTTTCTTGTTGACATTTTGACGATTCAAAAAGTGTACAGTTAAGCGTGTAAATAAGCTCATAACTGAGAATGTTAATGTGCAAATATATATAAAATATGGGTTATAAAATCGACTAAAGTTCTAATATCGGACCGATGCCGATAACTCAAAAAACCCCCATATATCAGCAAATAATATATTGGTCGCAGATGTCGTCACTACATTGTAATCCGCTTTTCATTTTTGGCTCTAGGTGAAGATGGGCTTACTGATTGACCTGACCAACACGACCCGCTTCTACGATCGAGCGGATATAGAAAAAGAAGGCATCAAATATGTCAAACTTCAGTGCAAAGGGTATGTTTTCATGAATAGGGACCTCCCAGTGAACCCCCAGACCTTTTTTAGAGGAGGATGACGATGATGATGATGATGCGGACAAGGAATGTCTGCACTCACTTCTGTGTGTGGTAATGTCGTTTTCTGCCGCTACAGACATGGAGAATGTCCCGCTGCTGAGACTACAGAGATGTTCATCAGGATATGTGAGCACTTCATACAGAAGAATCCCACCGAGCTCATAGGTACGTTGATTTCAGCATAACAAACTGCTCTGGGGCTACGGAAGCCTGAGTGGGTCAAACGAAAGCATGTTTTGATATGAATAACATCGGGCATTAAAATGGGGAGCTGCACTGAGAGCACTAATCACTTGCTGCCCTATCTAAGGATTGGTCCGTTTAAATATAAAGACACAGCAGTACATCGGCACTGCTGTATTTCAGGTCAAATCCATACCGGTGGTTATATACTACTTTTGTAAATAAACCAGCTGTGTAATGTAGCTTTCGTTGAGGATTAAATGTAATTCTCCGACCGTGCACCAGGGGGAGCCAAAGTACCGACGGTGTTCAAATTGCGTCGAATTTCGTTGTCCTATAGCTTTCTGTGCTGTTTGTGTAGTTCGTTCGTTATTAGTGCGTATTGTGTATACACATGTGTGTGTGTGTCTGTGTGTATTGGGACTGTGGTTGCCTAGCGGTTAAGCTACAGGGAGGGTTCAAATCCCACCTCTGCAAAGCTGCCACAGTTGGGTGCTTAGGGCAAGACTGTTAGCCCACCATTGCTTGGATTGTAAGACTGCTTGTAAGTTGTAAGTTTTTCTGGATAAGGGCATCTGCTAAATTTCTGTAAATGTATGCGTGTGGGTGGGGTCATGGCTAGGTTTGTAGCTTATTTTACTGTCAGGAGTACATCAAATATATAACATATAATATATAGTATAACCCTATTTTTTTCATCATGTTCAGTACAGTGCGTTCTGAAAATACAAGTGGTCACTGGACTTGTAGTTCTACAATTACAGACTGGAGTCCATCTGTTTCTCTACATAATTTGTACGTGCCCTTTACTCTGTTCCCTGATGGTCAGGGCCCTCACGGGACCAGCACAGATCAGGTACTATTTGAGATGGGAATCCTTCTCAGTTCTGCGCTGACACTGACAGGGTGGTGTGTTCCACTGAAACGATTGGATCAGACACAGCAGTGCAGCAGTTTACAAACACCTCAGTGTTACTGCTGGACCGAAAATGGTTCACCAGCCAAAAAAACGTCCAGCCACCAGCAGCCTGTAGGCAGCATCCCGTGAGTACTGATTAAGGATTAGTGGATGACTAACACAAACTGTGCACCAACAGGCGAGCTGCTGGCTCGGACTTTACATCAACAAGGTAGATCGATATGATGGACGTCTCTAATAAAGTGGACATGATGTGAACAGTGTTTAAAAACTCCGGTAGCACTGCGTAGTGGACTTTTCGCAAAAAGGCTTCCAAAACAACCGTTGAGGTTTCTTTTGCCGGTCGCTCTTCAGAGGATCACTACGTAGCTTGTCGTCCACAGTCCCGGTTTCTCTGAATTTGGCTATGAGGGATGTAACAGTGCTGGGTAAAATTGCTGATCTTTCTGGGTGTCGGTTGTTGAAGTCTGTTGCTGTGATACGGCAGCTGTTCCCCCAACATCAGAGTCATCAATTATATCTTTAGGTACCTATGACTAACAACAAAAGTTTAACATTTTCTGTTTTGATAACCTATGAACCACTATAGATATTGCAAATCTGATTTCTGAGACAATTCTGGCCTTCTTTGATCCAATATGAACTCGCCCTTGAAGGCGGCCATTGTTCCAGACACCAATTCATTGTTAGGGTATTTTCCCTTTAGTTTCTAAAATAAATTGATTTTTGTACTCACTCTGTATAACTTAAGCATAAGAGTAGCGAGAATATAAAATGCATATCTAAAATAATGTTGAGTAATATACAGACAGAATAGATTTGGTGTGCTTACATTGAATCTGCTTCCAAATGGAATCCTTTTCCTCCCACATAAAGCTAGATACAGTCTCAAACCTGCCCTGCACTCACACCAACACTTCCACACATGCACTGAGAACTTTATTAGAAACACCTACGCATACATGCAGTTATTTAATCACATCGTCATGTGGTAGCAGCGCAATGCACAAAATCCTGTAGAAACTGTCGGCTAGAATAAGCAGGTTTAGCAGGATAAATGGGCAGATATACTTATTCTATAGGGCTGACTTCCTTTTTTTTTTTGTTTCAGAGAGACAAAAATCGGGCTGAGCTGTTGGAGTTTTTGAACTCGACCTTCTGATTCAGACTCTGTGCTTCCACTATACGTAACCATTATTTCACTTTGCGTAATGGTAACTTAATCTTGTGTTTCATTTCCCTCTTTTTGGCCAATCAGCTCTCAGGGAATGGCCTGTAGCTTCCTGTAAGGGGCGGCACTGTGGGGTCCCATATGACACACACAACCAGAGACATTTTATTTGATTATGTCCCTAAAGTGGTCACGTAATTAACACGTTACAAAGTATCACTGTGGCCTGTGTTCTGTGTTTAAACCCATTTAGTTAACTGGTTTATTTCTTTAACTTCATAATGATGCGTTTTCTCCAGGCAGCAGAAGGCCCATTGACCAGTGGTGTGTTATTTTCTGTAATACAAAATATCACCACAGGCAACAAGGTTGGCGGGTTATAAATATTACATAAACCTAAAATAAGGAACTTGTTAAATGTAGATATTTAGATGTTAAATATCTAAAAAAAAAAAAATGCCTCGTCCTGATTCTATTTTTATTTCCAAAACATGCAACAGAATTTAGGGTTAGGAATGATGTTCAGAAATTTTTTTTCTACCATTTTAATAGATACCAGTTGATTTATAGTTCAGTTCAACAAAGTAAAAGTCTTTCCCACAAATTTTGTACCTGACTGTACTAATTAACTCAAGGTTAAAACTGAATGAACTTTTTGAACCTGGAATTATATCACTGATAAGTTTGAGCCATTTTGTTTTAAAGGTAACTGAAAAATCTTGTGCAGGATTACCTTAATCTGACTGATGATTTAGAGGTCTAACCTTCAATTAAAGTGCATTTTCCAAAAACGCACATCCTTCCTTTTGCTCATATGGTACAGGCAGACGGATTCCTTTAAAATGATGCCATGCACAGCAACAGGGTTCCCTGGGAGGTAAAACAGATGGACGTTACAGATCTTCCACTATTCCGTACAACCATCCCCAAACCGAGAGACCGTGTTTAATTTGGAAATTCTCTCATCTTCTCCGTGTTGATGAATGACTAAGGAAATTTGGCCACTGTGTAACTTTTATATTCCAGTGAAACGGGAAGTCCTGGAGTTCCTAATCAATCGGGTGAACTACGATATAAATGGAAACGTTTCAGTTTACACAGATTACCACTGTGCCAGTACCGGACCCGTGACCGAGAATTTAGTTTTCTCAGAGTAATTGACTTCAGATCAAATTTACTCATTTGTTCGGTTTGAAGTCAACTACAAAGATTTCATAAACTCTTACCAAAATCTGTAGAAAGAGTGGCAGTAATTGTGCAGCTGTAAATAGGATTTGTTTTTAAAAAAAGAACATGGGTACGTATGCAAGACTAGAAAGATCATTAATGTCTGTCACAAATGCATGTTTCATTATTTTAGACTTCACCAAAACAGTGTAAAGACAAGACCACGGTTTAACAGTGAATTGTTTACATTTCGAAACGCTAAGTTATCCACTTGAATTCCCCGACTGCTCTCTGATTCTCTTCAAGTGTTAGTTGGCCTGTTCTGTGCCAGTAAGTCAGCTCACATTTATGATGTCTGGACTCAGGTTGTGTTTCTGTATGTACATCAACACATTCTCAGTTATTCTGAGATAAAGTAGCCATCCCTGTCGAAATACACCATAATAATCAATAACCACAATTTGTACACTGCTCACAAAAATCCCATAATGAATATTCCCTTGTTTTTGTGAGCAGTGTAGGTTAGTACAAGGGTTCTGCGTATAGAAGAATCCTATACGAGCTCTTGAGGGGCGCTCTAGTGGTGCAGCAATCAAAGTCATTAGTCCACTACCACAGGGCTCCCAGCTGTGCCCTCCAACCACATGGAGCATGACGTCCAGACATGGTTGGGTGCAACAGCAATGATGGACTAGGGACTGCGCAGGACGTACTTAAGCCTGCGCCCCAATGTTGTCTGAGGATAGGTTAAAAACCCTGCGACCCTGCCAGGAAAAAGTGGTGTTAAACATATTTGAATTAAACACCAGTCTTGGAATAATTAGGGTCAAATTGGAAATGGCTAACTAAGAGGAGCTTATGCATTTGAAATCATGTTTGTTAACGTCAGGACAGTACATAATTCCCTCCGTCTGTTTGTGGATCCTTCCTGATGCCTTTTCTTATTGTATCTGTATTTGAAAAATTGTGGCTGTATATTCCGCTGCATGGTGTTTTACATCAACTACTTCTAAATAAAGTGTTAGAATGGACCTGCGTCTTTAATTCTTGCTTGCATTTTACACCAAAAACTTTTGAAAATTGTGAATCGTCAGGTTGCAATTGCAACACCAGAGGGCCCAAGCATATGCCATTCTCACACACACACACACACACACACAATTCTTTTAATTCCAGCAGTCTAAATATTTACTGTTTAGATTTTTGTACAAAAACAGTACACATTTTAACCTATTATTTCTTTCAGAAATGAAAATGTATGTTTTAACTCGGTTATTTAATATATGGTGAAGCTACAATAGAGCATTTTATTTACAATATTTGTTGATTTGGCTTATTTTGGGTCATTATCTCAGCAGGTTAGACTCAGGACTAGTCATATACTGCTCACAAGAATTTTATCCATTTTTGTCAGCAGCATATATACATATATAAGTATGATCAGGTAACCTAATGCATGACTCTGGACTGCGGGAGGTAACCGGAGCACCCAAAGTAAAAATGCTCTGATGTTGGGAGGACGTGCAAACACCACAGAAAGGAACCAGGCTGCTCCACCCTGGGAATGAACCCGGGACGACCTCCCCACCAAGCCGCCCTGTTTACAATGCCTCTGTTTCCAGTAATTCTTAGTGGCAGGACACGAGTTTTATGTTTAGTGCATTCGTGCAGTTATTTAATCACATCGTCATGTGGTAGCAGTGCAATGCACAAAATCCTGTAGAAACTGTCGGTTAGAATAAGCAGGTTTGGCAGAATAAATGGACAGATATACTTATTCTATAGGGCTGACTTCATTTTTTTTGTTTCAGAGAGACAATAATCTATAACCTTTTGAAATTATGAGCAAACAATGCAATTGTTTTCTTTCAATAGTAAAAAATCTGAATTAAATTCTCTTAAAAATCACATATACACATCATAATTGCACGTACACAAACATTTTAATACAGCACGTACTATGTTTAAACAAGAGATTCTTTGCAACGTTCACATACTACCAAACTCACTGTAATTAAGGTACAAAATGTCTTTATTAAGACTAAACATATTAATGCCCTAAAAATTCCTGCTGCTGTGTCTTCCATAGACCTACGTTACGGTTAAAGGGTATTGGATTTGTTCCATTTATACCATTACAACAGGAACAATTTCACTGTGAGTTTTATTTAAGTAACCAATTAGTGCATTATAGTAAATTCTGCTGTAGCAGTGCTACAGTTAAGACTACAATAATAAATTAACTGTAATAGTACTGTAGTAACACATGATAATCCCAAAAAACATTTAATTTAATTCTATTAAATATACAGTTCATATGGACATCGAGAGCATAATTTTACCCATAGTAATAATATTTCTCAACAATGTATCTTTATTATTTAATAGAAAATGCATCACTTAATAGTAAATGCAATTCATAGAAATGCACTGCTGGTAAAGTCCAGTGAACATTTACCCTAAACCTGGCACTTACGTTGTAAAGTAAGTGTAGTATAGAATTCAAAGTCATAAGTAAATAATGTCTGTAAATATGAAGGTGAATGAAACCAAAACTATATTATATATTATATATATACTATATGTATATTGCATCGTTAGAACTTTATAGGCTACTGTGGTATTCCTGATGAATGACTATAAATGTATGGAAATATTACTGGAAAAAGAATAACCATCAGATTTACTACCGTTTACTACCGTTTGAAAGTCCATCACACATGACCATTGATGTCTTTGTGTCTAAAATCTGGCATGCTGAATACTCGCTGTGCTCTCTCCGCCGTCTGTTGACCACCTTTCTCAACATCCTGAGATATGGTGTGCACTTCCTCTAGTCCAGAATTACTGGACGTCAGAGCCACAGAGCTCCCGAACGGATTAACACGGATTCGGGATTTGAAGTTGAGCACAGAAAGGCTGATTGAGCGTTTGTTGTTCCACTGTCGGCTCAAACGCTGTGCCTCTTTCTCCTCCTCAATACGCTCAAGCATCTCAAGGAGGACAGTACGAAAAAGACCAGACACTTCCTGCACCTCCGGCTCGTTTTCCGTCAGGGCCTGCCGAAATCTGGAGAGAGAATTGATTCTAAGATGAAAAGGTTACTGCTCCTATAAGATCACTGCCATGTAGTGGTAGACATCCCAACCAAAACAAAGGGGGGTGGGGGGTATTTCATTTCAAACATGAAACATAAAACTGAAACATCCTTCATTCAGTCATTTTTGTTGGTCAGTGTCATGTTGGGTGACGCCCATTTCAAACACTAAGAAGAAACCAGAAAGAAACACTGAGAAGAAACCAGTCCATCATTGGGTGTAAATGGGAATTGGGAAGGTGGAACAAAGAGAACAGACGAGTACAGAAACAGCTTCTCTATAACAAGTCCAGTTGCTTTGACTCTATTACTAGGTGTCTTAAGGTAGCATGGGCTTTATCTTCTTGCATTTACTGAGACCAAACCCATCTGTGGGGATTATAATGGTTCTGCTTTTTATTCCTGCTTGGCAAAGCCAATTACTGTATCCTCAAGAGGCCTGGACCCTTAAAATAGCTTACCATGGCTTTTTTATCTCTACAATTAACTATGTGTGTGTGTGTGTGTGTGTGTGTGTGTGTGTGTGTGTGATGCACAAGCCATAATCCAGAATATGAAGTTCCAGTATTTGTATTTTTACTGTATATACCAAAGATGAAGGTCTATAATAAATCTAACCCTGATGTTATGGTCGTACTGAGACTCTACTGCATTGATCAATGGTCTTTATCATTCTTATAGAAATACAACTACAAAAAACAAATAAATCAAACACTACATGGTAAAGCCACAGCAGTTCTTTAGTATTCTGATAAAGGGGTGTTTGCAAAAAGAAGAGAAAAAAAATAGAAAGGGGAAATAATGGAGGGCGTGGGTGGGTGTTGTATTAGACACGGTACTAACACACCTTTTATAAAAATACCAATCCACTTGACCATTTTGACCTGTTCACAAAAAGTAATCGACAAATTGTTTTAGTTACATAATTCCTTGATGCCTAAGCTTGCCTGAATTTGTATGTCCATCTATTTATTCAAAATATCAAGAGTTGCTGTAGGTTTAATACGGTAATCTGAGAATAGATCGGATTTTAGAAAGGATTTATTTCCACCCCTTTGCGCGTGTGTGTATGAGAGTGTGAAAAAGCAAATGGAAGCCTCCGTAAAATAAATGGAGCTCTATAGACAGAATGTAATCATGTTCTCTAAGAAATATAGCTAAAATAGAAATATAGAAAGTGTCTACATCAAAAGCCACTGTATAACATATTATCAGCTGCTCAAGCATATGATGGGAAATTTGTATTTGTTTCCTATTTGTAAAAAAGGAAAAACAGTAAGTTGAAATTGAAGATCCATCACTGTGAACAGGTCCTTAAAGGTTCAAAGCCACTATGGTTTTCTTAAAAACTTTACTATTCTTCAACAGCTTTCATTAAGGATGCCAAATTGAATATGTAGTACATTACTAATAACCTTATTATATTCAAATTCAAAATGTGTTTGTTCATCTTATTATCTTGTTTACCATGCATGCAGGCAATATACAGGGCGAGTCAAAAGTCTCACGATAGCCTTTATTTCAGAAAGAAAAGGGGACATGACATATCTGAACAACCCAGCAAGTAATGGATGAGGGGGCCTAACTTTTAGGCTATGTCTGGAACGGCGGCCACCTTGAAAGCCACTATATTGGAAGGGTTTTTTTTTCCACTGGGAAGGTGATCATGTAGGATCAAAGAAGACCAGAATTGTCTCAGAAATCAGATTGTGGTTCAAAAGTTATCAAAACAGACATTTCAAAAGCTTTGTTGCTCATCACAGGTAACTGAAAATGGAATTGATGATCCTGATGTTGGGGGAACAGTTGCCGTATCATAGCAACAGACTTCAACAGCCGACACCCAGAAAGATCAGCAGTTTCACACAGCACTCATATACCCCTCATAGCTAAATTCAGAGAAACAGGAACTGTGGACGACAAGCTACGTAGTGATCGTCTGAAGACCAATACCGACGGAAAAACCTCAACAGTGGCTTTGGCAGCGTTTGCAACAAGTCCATGATGCACCACGAGACATGTCCTGTGACTTTTGACTCACTCTGTATCCTTCCCTACTGTTCCAGGCCGCTTTTGTCACATGATTTGGGTATTTTTCAAAAGCTTATAGCCATTGCTTCATTTATGAACGTCAATAAACTTTTGTCTCATTTCATTTCTATATTTTCGAATGGTCTCCATGTTGATGAATGGCTTCATGCTTTATGTTTCTACCTAATAAATGCTTCCTGAAACTTAAAAGTAAAGTATCAATGAGAACATGCGTCATGTGACAGTGAGAGTGAATGGCTTTATTTATTTACCGAAGGATTATAGCTCCACAGTAGGACGGGTGTACTTTGCTGCATAGATCCTCAAGCCCCAGTCTCTCCCCATGGCTGATATCGTACGATGTACGTGGTGCGCTCACCAGCCAGCTGTAATCCACGCCGGTACGAAGTCGCCGGTACTCGTTATCACGCTCGCGCTGCAGCCTCTCGGCCTCCTTCATCTGCCAGCTGAGCTCAAGCATTAGTGTGTCCGTCACTACATCTGCTGGCTCACGCCGTGGACTCCGGTACTGTGGCTCGCTCCAGCCAAACCACGACATGCTGCCACCTGCACCTGCACCTGCACCTTATGTCTGCAAAGGTTGGCTGGGTCATTTAAATACAATCCACCAAAACAGTGGTTCCAATTCTGAGATACTCAAATCCCAGCTTCCACAAGCTGCCATTGTTGTAGTTTCCTTGAGAAAGGCCCTTGACCTGCAACTGACTGCTCCCAAAAAGACAAAATGAGGGGAGATCTCAAAACAAACATGAAGAAGATCCCACAAGAACTGCCGGACAATCTGATCCTGTCCATATCCCATCACTGTCAGTGTATTTTGGCACTCCTGGGTGACCATACACCCTACTGAACAGTCAATGTGAGGGCACTCTCGTCCAGTTTAACATGCTTCTGTTCACCCCCATGAATATGTCACTTGCCACTGTTCATTTGCTTTTCTCATGAACTTGCTTAATGAAATAAAGTCTTACCTTCTTTTTAATTGCTTCATATTGATTTAGAAATATCCCCTCATTTCTGTGAGCAGTGTAATATTAATTTGAATTTTAGTCACAGTTGTGTTGGTTTCGTAGTAGTTGGTAAATGTGGGTTAATTGAAGTCCTTAGTGTGTGACTGTGTGCCTGACTGTGTGTGTGTGTGCCCTACGATGGATTGGTACCCTGTCTAGGGTTGTTCCTGCCCTTGAGCCTGTATATGGATACTGTATATTGAAATGTTTATGATTTGTGTTAGCCTGGTCTGTAATCGTATTATGTCTGAGTATAAGCGTATAAGTACTTTAGAGTATTAACACAGTAGTCACCTTTATCCTATATTCTTAACAAGACTAATTGAACACTCTAAACACACCCAAATCTGGAAGTCCCTCTCATGTATGGCAAACCTTTACACGTTGTTTTCCGGTTCAGATAAACAGAACAATTATTGTACACAGTATGGCATTAAATGTTGTCCTGTTTTAAATTAGAAAGCCGCCGGCAGATACCGCGATGCGTCGATTGTCACACCTGACATTTGTCATGTAAACAAGCTCATTTGCATTCTAATATTTGCTATTATTACCAGGCAGTGCTATACAAGATGTGTATAAAATCCTTATCACTGACTTGTACTGTTTTTCTTTTTTTTTTACACTCAAGGCCGAGAGTCTGAGGCCATTAGTAAAAATGCTTCCATTATTCTCTATTAACAATGTTTTAATTACAAATCTATTATATACACACATATATATATATATATATATATATATATATATATATACAACAAGAAGATGGTCTTTGCAGTTATGGAATTTCCTCCACAACCAAATGAGCTAAACTCCACCAAGTATTTATGTGGAAACAGTCAAGCATTGAGTAACATCACAAAGATGGAAAATCGAATGTCACACAAACTTGTGAAGTCGACATCAGCTTTAGTGCCTATTTATTACAGCAAAAGGGGAACACATCAAATAAACCAAAGATTCGACTTTTGAATGCTGCTGATTACAGTGAAATGAAAATAAATTAACTGTGAAATGTCTGTCTTGTTTACCTTTTGCCCTCGTCTTATGCTGAAACACTGAAAAATACTGTGCTCAATTTGAGAAAAAAAACAAACCCAAACACAAGCATTTTCACTAGTGCTCTCAAACAGTTGGCCTCCACTGTGTATTCAGAGGAATTAATGTTTAAGGGTCCTGAGACAGTACTGCACTGCATAAATTGTTAATATTAAAAAATGTTTTGGTACATACCTTCAACTCATCCAGCTTCTCAGCATTCCTTTGACAAATTTTAAAATGTGTGTTCTTGGGTTAGTTTGTTGGTTTGAAATATCAGTCTTTTCCTGTCTGTGTATTTATCCCTCTTCCTCCCGCCCCCCCAGTCCACCCACTTCTTCTCTTTCTATGTTCTCTATTTCTCTCGTCCCTGAGCGCTGACCCTGCACAGACTGCTTTACAGAACGCGGCCTAATTCACATGAGCACTCCCTCCCTCAGCTGAAGGCAATGAAGTGGCTCCCCAATCACTGTTGCTATAGTGATGTTCTGTAGGCCTGAGCTTACAATGACAAGAACGCTGACGCACTAATACAGGTAGAGCAGTAAAGAGAGAGAGGAGAGAGAGAGAGAGGAGAAAGATAAAGGGAGAGAGAGAGAGAGAGAGAGAGAGAGAGAGAGAGAGAGAGAGAGAGAGAGAGAGAGAGAGAGAGAGAG